>RJWM01033967.1:0-20140 GCA_004363535.1 Dasyprocta punctata
GTTGATTTTCTTTTTATATAAGCTGACCTTGGTTTCTTGACCTTCAAGGTGGTATTTTCCCTTCCTTTTAAAATTTCTCTTCTCAAAGGCTTTTTATCATACTCCCTCATGGGCCTTGGAGACTACCCTCTGGGTAAGCCTTCATTAAATCTCTAATAAATGTCAAGGCCACTACAAGCATGAAACCTTCTTAAGTGATCACTTTCCAGCTACAAGTATCTGTAGAACAGGAAAACCTAAAATCTGTTCTGATTTATGCTTTCAAGGTCTCAGTGGCTAGAACCTGGGAACCTATATTTTGAGAAAATACTTTAATTGATTCTGATGACCTAAGGTCTTCCATGCCTAAACCCAGTCACATGTCCCTGGTGCCAACAACAACCTGTCCATTTGAATCTCTACCACTCCACTGCCCTGGCTGGACAGAACTGAAGCCCCAGACCTCGAACTCTGCATCATCACACAGTGACGGGTTTTCCCCCTGGCTCTTCTCTGTTCTCTATCTGACCTACCATTTTCAAGCTGGCTTTCTAGGCTTATCTTCCCTTTTCAAAATTCATGTCTGGATCTATCACCTACCACCTACCCAAATCCTGAGGTCTTGCCCCATTGTCTGGACCAATCTGATGCTGCCTGTGATCTATGCACTGTAAGTAGAAAGAACGCTCTTAGATGGTACAATATTTGCTATAGCAATTAGTGATACAGACCAAGAGCACAGAGAAGGAAATGATGGCTTCAGACTTCTTCAGGCTGTCTCTGGAAGTTTCACATTGCAATAGGATCTCAGGAGAACTTTTAGTGAAGAATATTTTCACATATTCATAGAGAAAGGGAAGTCAAATTCAGGAAATATTTACCAAATGTCTTCTGCTATTCCAGTACAGGTACTATTATTACTATTTCTACTAATAGTCATAGGTCTCTGCATTGAATCTCTACTGTAGAATGAGTACAACGTACATACTAATTTACATAAATTTAGTAAGACTAGTCAACAACCCTACAAAGAAGGCATGATTATCCCCATTTTTTGAGATACAGAAAATGAAATATAGAGGAGAATGATTTTCTCAAAATCTCAAAATCTTTCAGTACTAAAAGAAAGAGTGGCAGCCCGGGCTCCAGACTGGTTTATTTTTTTCCATATTTTCCTGCTGCTGCCCTGAAAAAGGAAGAAGCAGGTCTCTCCTCTGGGAGTAACAGTCTCCTCACAGGGAGATGTCTGCAAATGAAATGTAAATCCAATCACACCGTGTCTCTCCATTCAGCAGAGACCAACAGGCACCTTCCTTGCTGGGGAACATTATTCTGGCAAGTGAAGTATGGCAAATTGTGATACTGATGATTCACTGGCCATGAGAGTTGACTGAAAGGCAAGCTCATTTCCTTTTCTCTTTGACATTCCCCACAGCTTTCTAAGGCATTTGCTCACAGACTAAAAATATGGTTTGTTGTAGCCCCAGATCCAAATTATTTTGTAAAACTTGTTAAGTGCTTTTAGAGTTAGGCAAACAAGAGCGTATTTGACTTTTGTTCTATTGGAAGCTATTTTTAACATTTAAAATGTATAAAATAACCAGACTTATGCATTTCAAATTCTAGTGTTTGCTATAGTACACAGCCCTGGAAGTACACAATACATGAAAATCTAGGTTTACAGAGAAGTTAAATTAGAGGAGATGATTTGCTTACAAGAATGTTCTTGTATAGGAATTCCAATACTTTGGAATATCTGAATCCTGGGTCAAACCCTGCTTCTTGCTTGTGTAACCTTTCTGCCACTCCATGTTCATCTCTGTGAAATGAACATTTGAATAAGCTATTTCACCTGCCCCTTGAGGCTGTCTTGAGGATCTAACAAGGTATAGTGTGTCAGCTGTGAAGGGCTATAGAAAGTGAACCATATCTGATGAGAGAAAGAGAAGGCTAGAGTGAGAGGAGAAATCCCTTCAAGGAGTAGAAACTGGGAGACCTTCCCCTACCTAAGCAAGCCTATGAACAGTCTAGTCTTGATCCCATAGCAACTGGAATAGGAACTGTTCCAAGTTCATTTTCCTGCACAGTATCACCCTGCAGTCCTGCTATTCAGTTAAACATCACAGCTCCTGCGAACATTTTAATTTCTGATCATTAGTTACAAGATTTTCTTGTTAATTCTGATTCAGCAGATTTTGATGAAACAGCTCTATTGCTTTCTCCTGTATTTTGTTCTCATTGCACACAGCCTATTCAGACAGATGATAAATCCTGGTGGCTAACCTCCCTCTTGGGAATGATCTGCATCTGAAAAGGACACAGTCACAGAGTAGTGGTGGTGGTGGTGGTGGTGGCTGTAGGTGCAGCGTCTTCTTAGGCTTCTTTACAGTTTACAGATAACTCTGACTGGGGGATCTTCAGTTCTAGCCCTAGGACACAGCCCCACAGCTAATCACATCAGGAGATAACAAGATTCTCATAGAACTAAACAGCAGGCAAGTCAATGGGAAGCGGAAAAAAAGAACAACTCAGGACAATTCAGCCAAACAGGTCCCTGCTTTCTGCCTCTTTTATTAGATCTCAGGTATCATGCAATTGAATTTGCTGTAGGTTTATGTAACCTGGGAGCAAAACAATGAGCTCATCCATGCTAAATTATTTTTCTGGCTATAATATCTTTCCTTCCAGGGACCTGTGGTATTTTAAAGCATTGTTAATTGTAGGTAATACTCATGGAACATAATTATGTGGTGACCATTTTTCTAAGCTTCTTTTGTGTATTAACTCACATTTTATTGCCACACAAAGTCTATGAAGTAAATACAATAACTATACCTATTTTTACAGATGAAGAAACTGAGGCACAGAATAGTTAAATGGTCTCCTGTAGTCACCCCATAGTAACTGGTAGAGCTGAAGTTTGATCCCCAGTTCTAATGTCAACACACTTAGAATTGCACTTGATTGATGAAACTTGTTTTGTCACAAGGTACAACTGGAGTGATTGAGTACCAGGATAGCTCAGTCACAGGGCCAGGATTAGACCTATAACAGGGATGGGACTGGAGCTGAAAAGACCTAGCTGGTTGACTGAAAAGTCCTTTATAGTGAATTCTGATCCAGGGCAAGTATTAATGTCCAGTTAAAGAAGGGTAAGAAACACTCAGCAGTACAGGCATCAGGGACAACTTCTAGCAGTCTTTGGGTACTGAGTTGGACCCCTAATTGAGGTGGGCTTGGGATGAGGAGTCAAAAATAAGTTAGGAATCCCTACCTCACACCGTATACAAAAATTAGCTCAAGATGGATCAGTGACCTAAATATGAAAGCCAAAACAAACTCTCAAAAGAAAACATAGGAGTAATCTTCATGATCTCAGATTTATCAATGATTTTTCAGATATAATACCAAAACCATGCATGACAAAAGAAAAAAATTAAGTAAATTACTCTCTCTTAAAATTAAATACTTTATACATCCAAGGAAATTAAGAAAATTAAAACAATATATAAATAGGAAAAAGTATTCATAAATCACATATCTGATGAGAGTTTATTATCCAGAATATATAAAAAGTTCTTACAACTCAATAACTAAAAGACAATTCAGTTTAAAAATAGGCAGAATTAAGTAGACATTTCTCCAAAGAAGATACACAAATGACTAACAAGCAAATGAAAAGATAGTTAACATCATTATTCATTAGAAAAATTCAAGTCACAACTATAATGTGATACCACTCATGCAGATGGCTATAATTTTTAAAAATTAAGAATAAAAAGAACATGTGTTGGCAAAAATGTGGAGAAATTGGAGTCATCATTCATTCATGGTAGGAATGTAAAATAGTTTTGCTGCTGAAGAAAACAGTCTGATGGTTTCTCAAAAAGTTAAACAAAGTTACCATTTGACCCAGCAATTCCACCCCAAGGTATAAGCATAAAATAATTGAAAATGTTACAGGCAGCTAAGTTAGTTAGAAATATTACAGTCAGTCAGACAGGGTTGGGCCCTTGAAGGAGCCAGTGTAGAAGACCAGATATCTTGTAACCTTGGAGGAGACAGGCCCCTCCAGCTATGGGCCAGACCTCAAGACAAAATACAAAACAAATGCAACCACATCCAAAGTATAAACATTAGGGATTGATATTCTAAATAGGTATGCATCACCTTGAGGAAGCCAGGAGTTACCATTTCAACCCCCTACAGAGTCACTGCTCTTTAAGCATGCCTGCTTGCTATGTGACTAGCTTCCCCATTTGTCCCCAATTTGGTGGATTTTACCCGAACAATTAATCTTATTGGTTGACCATAGTTTTGTCCCACCTCATGCCCACCTGCCTTGCCAGTTCCCATGTTTTCCCCATCTTGGACCCATCTCACCTCGTGGTTTTGCTCTATAAAAGTCCCCAGAAAAGAGAGTCTTTGGCAACCTACTCGGGACCGCTGCTGTCTCTCTCTCTCAGATGCTTTCTTTCTCTCAATAAATATATTCTGCTCTTAACCTCTGTTTTTCCTAAAATTCATTCTTCAATTTTAGAGAGCATGAACTCATACCAGACATCTAGTAGGTTGGGAGTTTCATTCCCCTACATCAAAAAGACTTACCTAAACAAATACAAGCACATGAAAATTCACATTGTCATTCACTGTTGCCCAAAACAGAAAAACTCCAAATATTTATCAACAGGTAAATGGATAAATAAGTTGTCATATACGCACACAATGGAATATTATTTGAACATAAAAAGAAATGAAGTGTTGATACAAACTACAATGCGGATAATCCTTTAAAACATTATACTAGGTAAAAGGAGCTATTCACAAGTGGTCTCATATTATACAGTTCCAATTATATAAAATATCTAGAATTGGTAGATCTTAAATGTCCCCCAAAGGCCCATATGTTCAAGGCTTGGTTGCCGGCCCAGGGTGTTACTAGGAGGTAGTAGGACTTTTAGGAGGTGGGGCCTAGTGAGAGGAAGTTAGGGCATTGGGGCATGCCTTTTTCATTTCCCACCTGTGAGGTAAGCAGACCTCCGCTGGCACATATTTGCACCATGATGAACTGAAATGGCTCTGCATTCCCAAAGCAATGAGGCCAGTGGGTAATGGACTGGAAACCTCCAAAACTGTGGTCCTAAATAAACCTTTGCTCTTTTTACGTTGATTTATCTCAGGTATTTGCTAGTGAAAAGCTAACTAACACAAGTTAGAGGTGGTGGCTATGAATGTGCAAAAGGCTACAGAATTGGCCTCTTTCAATGGCTACTTTTCTGTTATGTAAATTTCACCTAAATGTAAAACAAACGAGGAAAAAAACGTAATTGAAGATCTTAGAACAACTATGACATTAGGCAGGAAGGAAGATGGGCTCTCAGGTATGTGACCAGAGGTATAAATGTGACAACCCAGCATTTGGAATGTCACTGTAGTTCTGTTATTCAGTACAAAGGTGACTTAGTGTAAACTCAGTATACAGGGCCACAACTCCTGGAACATGTTTAACCCTGGAAGAGGAACAGGTTTGACCCTGGAAGAGGTTTAACCCTCAGAGCCAGGAAGGAAGATGGACTGTGTTCACCTGGGCAAACAGGAGCCTGAGATTGCTTTCTAGGTGGGAAGTTACCAGCAGCTGCTTTCTATGGGTATCCATGAGAGGCAAATGGGAGTGACCAGGGGCCACGGTGCAGCTTCCTGTGCTTCAGGCATTTCTGGACTCCTTCCTTCTCTCAAATTGTTGTCTAAGCCTGGAACTTTAGGCTAATGCATTTTGGCTGATAATGAATATCAAGCACAAAGGAACAAGGGGGAGGGGTAGAGAAAGAGGAAACGTTCTGTTGTTGTTTAGAAAATGAACAAAACAGCTGGAGGTAAAGCTTTTGTTACAGGCTGCCATCTCTGATTCATGCATCTTTATAATCCTGACTGCAGTGTGAACCAGCCAGGAAGAGCGATTATTACCTCTCATGCTACACTTACCAGCATGGGGTTTATTGGAAGTAGACACCCATTTAGCAATGCCAGGAGTGTGCTTATCATTACACAGAATGGGCTGCCTGAGTGAGAGCCACTTTCCCTGCCTGGGAGGTGTGTTCCAGCAGTTCAAGGCCCGGGTGAGGAGTTTGGGGACTCTGAGGGGAACCCCTTGCTACAGCAAGGACTGGGTATCCAGCCTAAAACAGGCACGGAGAGACTGGCCTGGGCTGAGCCCAGCCAGACTTCCAGAGCAGTTTCTTTGAGTCTTTCAGGTTCCCTCTTTATCCTCAATGGGAAGTAGCAGAAAAAGAGGAAATTGCCGAAGGAAACCAGAGGCCTTTGACACCTCCCTCCAATCTTCCCACTCTCCCTCCACTTCCTTTCTAAGGCAACTCCTTCTTCCTGTTTCCCCCATTAGTCTGCCCCTTGGCCACAAATCCTCTTGAATGTATCAGCTACTTCCCTATCCAACCTCTAATACACCAGCCAAGCTGAATGAATGGCTGCTCGTTTCTAAGGTGACCCTTGGCCTGTGACTGCTTCTAGCCACTCCAGATGGAGCCCCTCCGCCCACTTTGCTGCCTTCTCCTCTTGTCTGGAATGGCCAGTTTTTGTGAACTCTTTCTAGAAGTCTTTCTTGATGGCCCAACCAGACATGCTTTCCCCTCCTCTGAACAACCTGGGCCTGCTTGCATCTCTTGAAAGATTTTCCTCTTTCGTTTCACACTGTGGCTATTCCAAGACTGCTCTTCATCTTCCTTGCCTGGCTTGTGGCCCTCCTGTGAATCATCTTACCCCAGCACTGGGCCTGACACATGGGACAGGGCATGTGTTTGTTGATAAATGAATGAATGCTCCTGGCCTGAGTCAGGTGGAAGAGATTCCAGGACACTGCTGGGCCAGCTGGGACCCCTGTGCCATCCACTGCAGGCAATGCAGCTATAGAGTCTCTTCTAGGAAGTATGTGAGAAGTAAGTATGGCAGAGGTTCCAGACCAGGCTCTGCCTCTCTGGAAAGTGCTCCTTACATCTCATCACAGGGGGCCAGGCCTGGGAACTGAAAACAGAGGAAGTGGGTGAACCCCTTTTTATCCAAGCTGAGATGAGTCAGTCCCAGGCACCCTGTGATATACGGGGACGGGGACAGGGAGGCCAGCATGGGGTGGGGAAGAGGCAGGTAGCTGAGTGCTCAGGGCCTGGCAGCCTCACGGTCCAGCCATCTACCCTGGCAGGAGGACACTAAGAAGCACTGCAAGGCAGGGACCAGGGCCTGCATGATGCCAAGGCTCATGTCAAGTGAGATGGGCCTCCCGGTGGGAGTCTTCTTTACACTCAGGTCCTGGGAGTCCATTCGGTATAGAAGGCAGAAGCATATTCTCCTCATGAACTGAACCACAGCAGGCCAGGGAGAGGAAAGTCCCATAGATAGGACCGAGGGGGCTGCCTTGAGCCTGGGACGGACAGCTGACAATGGAGAGCCACCTTCCTCCTGACCCTGGGCCTAAGCTGGAGGCCATGATGTGTGCCACGCTGCTCCTTTACCCACCCTGAACACCTTGCTCTGCTTACTTCCCTTCCCTTAACCCTGAATTCCAAGGAGCAAGGCAGAAAAGGACAGAGATGAACAAGGAGCAGTGGGAAAGTAGCACGGCAGATGAATGTTTTCAGGGACTTTAAAAAATTTAGACAGTTGGTGGGGGAGGGGTCATTTAAAAATTACAAATGCAAAACTGAGTCTTGAACCTTGGAAAAGATTCATGTCAGAGAGTGGCCCTAAACCTAAACTTTTTTACCTTCTGAGTAAAGCAGCCTCTGTCCGGTGGCAATTTATAGGGGACCAGGAGAGGGAGAGGGCAGGGTGAGATTATCTCATAGAAGCACATGAGCCCCACCTCCATTCTCTGTCTCCCTCCCTGACTCCTCTCTAGCAAACCTTGCTGGGCTGCCCAAGATCTCTCCCTCTAGTTCCCCCTCCTCTTCCAATTAAAAAATCTATTCTGTATTTCCTGCATGCGGCACCCTTAATATTAGGTCTGAAAACAATTTGCAATCAGTTGCACTAATTAATCTAATTGAATTTAATTTCCCTTTCTTGGTGTTAGGGGTGAGTGAACTCCATATGCTGACTTATGTAAAGCGATATGCAAATTTGTATCTGGATCCCAGAGCCCTACAAATGCTGTTGATTACAAAAAAAGGCTGCACGCAGGCCTTAGGTAAAGGAATCTCTCGCCGCAGTTTCTGTCCCGACACTGCTGTCTTCCCGCAGTCCAGACACAATAACAGCCCCTTGTAGTGGCACCTATGGCTTCGCCACCTGTTGCCGTCCCAGAGTACACTGCTGGGTCCTTCGCATATTCTACTTTAACTCTGAAACGGTTGGGCTCCTCCTTCCTGTTATCCTTCTCCCGGGACCCCTCACTGAGCTCAGGGCTGGATGCTAACACGTGCAGAGAGGAAGTCTAAGGAACGCCTCTGTGGTACAGCCTCCCTCCTGGAGCTGATGGGTGGTGCTTTGCGGCTGTTCCGGCTTCCTCCAGCAGGGGGAGGTTTAAGAATGGAGTGGGTGGGAACCTGTCCCAAGGCAAAACCAGACAACTGACCTTCAGGTACTTCCTCAGCTCCCAAGGAAAGCTGGTGGTGTTGCCAGGAATGAGACCCGGGAACAGAAGGTCAGGAGCCAGGATCAATCACAGGTTAAGCCCCAGGCTAAGTCCCAAGGTCTGTTGTAGAGCCTGCCTCCAAAGCCCCCAGGTTGGGAGGTGCTAAAAGAGACAAACCTGGGTGCCAAGGCCGGGACTCCCAGCAGGCTGCGCTCTTGCAAGTCAGCCCAGTTAAACCCAATGCCTTAGCTGGAGATTTGCTTCAAAACACCCCACAGTGGGAGAGGAGAATCACATGGAGTAAAGAGAATAACAAATTGGCTGTGAGTTAAAAGTTGTTGAAACTGGGTCATGGGTCCATTGGGCTTTATTATATTTTTCTATTTCCATATATGTTTAAAATTTTCCTTAATAAAAGGTTTTGTGTTTTTTTTTTTTTTTTTAATCTCCTAATGTTGACACTGGATCTAAAAATGCTTTTTTCTTCTACATGAGTGGGCGTTTACCTTGGAAATGAGAAAAACTGGAGGAGACTTTTTTGTCACCTCCTGCCACACCAGGGCCAGCGTGGATGAGGCGATACTTGCACCCTGCCCAGGCAGACTGGGTTACAGGGGTGCAGTCTCAGGCGCAGAGACACATGAAGGTAGTGGTTGTCCCAGCCACTCGCTGGCTCCAGAGCTCCTTGAGCCCACTGGCTGGTCACGGGAAGGACAGCCGACTGAGCAGCAGTTTCTGGCCGATAAAATGGACCAGAGTCTGAAGGACAGATTGAGAGTAAGGTGGAAGAGAGGAAGACCCAGCTGGGCGGGGTGTGTGTGCGCACGTGTGTATGTGTATGTGTGTTGGTGGGGGGATTAGCAGTGTTTTTGCAAGGAGAAAATGTGAATGTTTGAATTAGGGCAGGGCTAATGGATACAGGAAGGAAGGCCCAGATTTGGGGGAAAAAAATCCCAAAGATAATCTTTTTCTGTTTAACCAAATGGAAGAAGTGGGTGAGCAAGTAGCCTGGAGGCCTGCCTGAGGAGGCATGGATCAGTGCTGGATCCCTAAATTAAACAGGTGAGGTGGCAGAGGAAAAACAAAAATTTCAAGACAATAATGAGAATCAAAATGGAGCTATTCAAGGAGCCCCAGGAAGAGGTGAGAGCTGGAGAGACAGAGGAGGAAGTCACAGGCACAGAACCGTCAGACCAGGGCCCGAGGAGAGAGATGGGGCAAGGCAGGACACTCAGGGGAGCTCAGCATTCATAGCAGGGATGCAGCAACAAGACTGAGGTAGAGAATAAAAGGAGCAATGTATGTGGAAGACAGAGAAATACCTGGAAAGCACAGAGGAGAGAATTCTAAGAAGTGTGTTTCATGAAATCACGGAAAGAATTTGAAGAATCTATGTAACTGCACCTCCTTTGCTCTCAAAACTTGTGTAACACTGAAGAAACTATTCTGTAAAAATAAAAGCAATTTCCTAGCTTGGGTCTATATGCATGAAATCCATCTTCTTCTCGAAATGTAACTTTCCCTCCAGTGTATTAAATATACCTGAAACATTACTCAAAATTGATCAAGAACAATGAACAACTTTCCAATCTAGCCTCTGTTAGGAAGAAGACTTTATTTATAAGAATGAATCCAGTTGAGAACACAGAAGATAGATGACAAGAATCAATTAGTTAAGGACAATTTAAAGGGTCCCCAAAGACACATCCAGATCCTACCCTCGATTGTGTAAGATTTTATTTCACCATTGCCATTTAAAAAAAATCTTACCCTTCATTCAATCCAAATTTTATGAAGGGTGTACATGGAGGCAGGGCACACTGCATATTGATGTTTTATTTTTGTTTATTTGTTTTTTGTTAGTGACAGGATCTCACTGTGTAGTTCAGGGTGACCTTAAACTTACTAAGTAGCACAGTTTGACCTTGAACTCATGCCAACCCTCAGCCTTCTGAGTGCTGAAATTGCAGGCATGCACCATCGCTCCAGGCTTTACACAGTGATTCTTAGGCATTTTGATATCCTTGTACCAACAACAAGACCCTGCATAGTACCCCACAACAAGTGCTGCCCGAGTAAATGTGAGGAAATGAAATTGATGTAAAACTAGGGCAGCCAGGTTAACATTCAATATGCCCCGGAAAAGTTAGATCTAATTAAAATTTAGCAAATCAAATAATATTTTAATGGCAGCAGGGAAGCTCACTGCTTAAAGGAACCCAATGGGGAACCTTACTATGGAAAGAGAATCACCTCCTCCTGATCCTTTAGCTTTCAATTTTCAATCTCCATGAGCTAGGTCTGCAGAATGTCCTAAACCGTGTACATTCTTCAGAGTTTCCAGATGGAATGTGTCCCCAGCCCTACACAGGTCTAGGCTTCCAGCCTCTGTGGAATTATTGCCCACACTCCAGGTACCAGTCCTGCAAGGGAGCACAGTCTGGATGCAGAGAAGCACGGTGGTCTTGTGGCTGAGATTGCCCACAAGATCCCTAGTCTCACTTGGTGTGTCTCATTGGAAGACGCTTGCAAAGAAGCATAGATTCTGACTTGGATATTAGGATTTACTGAGTGCCTCATGTATACCCGGTTCTCCATTAGGTACGTTTTTTAATGTGAAAATTCTTGGCATCATGGGTAAGATAAGCCAGAAATCAAATCCAAGGTCCACTTTACTAGCACTTTTATGCTTTATTTCTTTTCTATTTCCACAGTATTTATGCATGATAGACTATCTGAAATTTAGCAGTAAATGTTAGTTAAGCAGCATCACTTATTATTGCTCCAAAAAAGCAAATACGAACTCTAGTGGTTCAAGGAATCAAGCCCCAGACACTTCACTTTTCTCTCTTCTCTCCTGCAGAAGGCTGCTACTTCCACCCACACTCAGGTCTCTCCCCATGGCACAGTCTGAACTATGTTCAGCCAAGAAATTTACCTCTATTCTCCATTTTTAGATAAGTCAGAACTCAAGAAAGAATTCAGATTCATCTTGCATTGAGTTCTTCCTACATGCTACACATTATGCCAGGCATGTTTACTTCCTTCTATCCATAGTCCAATAGTCTAATATTGTGGTGATTTTAAAGTTAGAAGAACTCATTCCTATAAACTGACTATGTTATGGAAGTGCCCAGTTTAGAACACAGGCTTCCTGACTCTCTAGTCACTGACCTTGGCTCTGTATATATCACGATAGGTAAAATTTGTTTGGGCTAAGACAGTGGGGAGGACATTGCAGTAGGAGCCATAGCGCAGGCAAATTGCACTGGGGCAGGAATAGTTGTGTCATGTACGCACAGCAGTGAGAACTGTAGAAGTTCTAAATGCAGAGGCTTACACAGAGTGTGTATGTAGACACCTGCAATGACCCTTAACTGCATGTTTATATTTGTCCTTGATCATCTGTAAATGTTCTCTAGGCACTCCTCCACATTCTATTTCAAGTGTGAAAAGGAGGTTTTTTTTTTTTTTTAACTAACCAACTCGAATGGGTTGTGATCAAAACAGATGCAAAAAATGAGCTCATTAATTACAGTTTATAAATTAGTAAGGAAAGATGAATCAGAACAATTAATAGCAAAAGGGTGGAAGATGTAAAACAGACAATGCACAAAAGAAAAATGCACCTATGGCAGTTGTTTTTAGTAATGGTAGGGTGGTTTGTTTTATAATAACTGTTCAGTATGTAGGATTATAGACTTTCAAAAACCAAACAAACAAGGTACTGAAGAATGATAACAAGTATCCACCAAACTGAGAAAGAATTGACCCTTGGAAGAAGGGAACCGTGCTAGTGAGATTCACATGCATACAACTTTTCACCAACAAGTACCGCCCCTTCACCCCAACTTAGGATACACAACAGAGGTGCTATAACCCAACAAAGAAGCCACAGTCTCAAAAACCTGAGAAATCAAAGGCAGATTTGGGCCTGCCAAAACAGATGGAAATTGAGGAGCAAAATCTTAGAAAAGATAATGCCACAAGGTACAGATATTCAAAATAGTCTCATAAATTCTGCCCCAATACTTAACTGACTCAGAACTGTTCATGTGTAAAAGAGACTCCAAGCAGTCCAGCAGTGAAATCAGCTGATACTTCAGAAAGAACAGCTCGGAATTTGTTTAGTCAAGTTAATTGCTGCTGCAACAAAATTCGACACACTGCAGAACAAGATAACAAATCAGAATTTCTACAACATGTCATTCACAATATCTAGTATATGGTTAAACTGTATTAGACATGAATAAACAGGAATTGTCCTATGCTGTTGGTAGAAAAAACAGTGAATAAAAACTAACCCTGGTTGTTGGAATAGTGGAAAAGGACTTAAAACAGTTGTAAATCTGTACAAGGACTTGACAGAAAATACACAGATAATGAATGACAAGATGTGGAATCTCAGCAGGAGAAAAAAGACTGTTGAAATAAGGAATCAAATGGAATATCAAAAAAAAAAGGAATATCCAGAAAAACTATACAATTGATGTAAAAAAATACAGATGGGCTTACTACAAGATTGGGGATACAAGAAAGAGTTAATAGGGCTGGGGGTTTAGCTCAGGGCACAAATGCCTGCCTGGCAAGTGCAAGGTTGTAAGTTCAATCCCTGGTACCCCCCCCAAAAAAAGGTTAATAAATTTGATGTTAAATTAATAAAAACTACCCATAGTGAAGAACAGAGAGAAAAAGTTTAAATAATATGAACAGAACCTTGGAGATCTGTAAAAATCTTAAAGCAATGAAACATAGCATAACATAGCATGTGCAAATGGAATGCAGGAAAAGAGAAGGAAGAAGCAAATAATGAGGCAAAAAAAAAATAGTTGAAAAGGTAATCTCTCAACATTTCCTGTCTTTTTTTTCCTCATTGCCGAGATAAAATACCTGTCACCCAAAGTTAAAGGGGGAAAGGTTTATTTAGCTCACAGTTTGTTGAGGTTTTAGTCCATATTTGTCTGGCTCCAAGGTAGGGTGGCATGGCAAACAGGCATCACAGCGGAGAAAGAATTCATGGGGGACAGAAGGTAAGGAAGAAACAGGGGTTGACCGTAGTTCTCTCTATTCCTTATATTTTATCCAGGCCAATTAATCATAGTGCCCTTGAGCCTAGTATTGCACCATGAATCAATCCCAGCATCACACACTCTAGATCCAGCCACCTCTGAAAAAACCCCACCTATGACCACATGAGGCTTTGAGGAGACTTCTAAACACAAGTTATATTTTCCAAATTTAATAAAAACATTAAAATATATGGATCTATAAAACTTAGTGAATCCCAAGCAAACTAAATCCAAAAAGAGAGAAAGAGAAACAGGAGAGAGGGAGGGAGGGAGAGAGGGGGAGAGAGAGGGAGAGAGAGAGAGAGAAAGAGAGAGAGAGAGAGAGAGAGAGAGAGAGAGAGAAATTGGGAGGGTCCAAGAGAGTTGAGTTTGTTTGTAAGTTTTAACAGGATGGTGAAGATTGGCATCCTGAAGGAGTGTGTGTGTGTGTGTGTGTGTGTGTGTGTGTGTGTCTGTGTGTGTGTTTACTTGGGGTTGAATGTAGAACTTTTGTGTTGCACTACATCTCCAGCTCTTTTAAATTTTTTATTCTGAGACAGTGTCTGTACAGTAGGATCGAACTTTTGATCCTCCTACCTTAACTTCCCACAGTACTGGGATTCCAGTGTGTATCACCATGCCCCAGCTAAGAAGAAAACAATTTATTTATATGTGGTGGAGTATTTCTCTGCTATAAAGAAGAATAAACTTGTGTCATTTGTAGGATAGCGGATGTACCTTGAGACCATAATGTTAAGTGAAATAAATTAGACATGCAAGCTTAAATATTACATTGTTGCTGTTATATGAAAAATTCAAAGTATATATAAAACCAAACATAAAAGGTAGATTTTAGGGAACAGGGAGATTGGTCTTTTGCAAATGGAACAGGGACCAAGAGAGGGAGGCAGGTAGGTGGGGGGAAGGGTAAGTAGAAAAGATGTGTGATGTACAAGTACCAACTCCTCATGATGAAGGTAATCATTATGTACTGGAAGCTTTTTTTAATAAAATAAAAATTACAAATAAGTAAAGAAGGAAATATTTAACGACACTTGGAGGAGAGTGGGTCATCCGATCTGTAGGCAGGGAGGGTTTCAGGCCAAGGGAGCAGCCCCTGCGAGGTGCTAAGCCTCGAGCTGGAACGCAGTGGCTGAGTGGATTAAGCAGCCTGCAGAGGAGAGGTCAGCCGGGGCACAGGCTCAGTCTCGGGAGCCCTTTAGGCCATCACAGACTTTGGCTTCTAGCTGGGGGATGGAAGTACAGGAACTTCACAGTGTGGCCTGCATTTTAAAAAGCTCTCGCTCTGCCTCTGACTGAAGAGAAGTAAAGTAGAACCAGGAGGCCAGTTAGGAGGAAACTGCGACTATTCAGCAAAGGTAGAGTCGCATTCCCGGTTTAAAAATCAGGAAATTGAAACGCAACAGGAGTATCTGGTTTACAATCACACAGCTGCTAAGTGTCTAAGCTGGAATTTGAATCTGGAACCATCTGGCTCCAAATCCAGTGTCCCATTGCCCAGAAATGAAAACCAGGCTTATAGCGACTATGATGCTCACTTTGTTGGTGATTCCTCACACTTAGTCCCATTCCATGTTCTGTGCAGAGCCTGCTCGGTCTCCTTCCAACTCTCCTGCCCCCACTGCCAGTCTGAGAAACTAAATAATCACAACGCCAGGGCTGGAAGTGCCATTTGACACCCTAGTGTTGGTTGTAAGTATTTTTTGAACCCTTAAAACAGGCTGGGGTTGCAGGTGACGACCATTGTAGGACATGCTGGAGAAACTGAGGCACTGTCAAGTCAGGAAAGCTCTCTACGCTCACAGGGCAGGTTGGACATGGAGGCCCCTCCTCCTCTTGCCTTGACTTATTTAGGATCTCGTGTCTCCTGGCCTGGGCACAGGTGTTAATCTGAGGCTGCTCTCAGGCTCTAGTGGCTTTGTTCTCAAAAGGGGCAAGCTCTGTGACAACCCAACAAAGCCACAGTGAGTAATTGTTAGTTTCTTACCCAAAATCCATCAAGAGAGGAGCCCTGGCATTTATGTAGTGCTGAGAGATCGTTATCTGGTGGCAGTGTTCTTCCCACTGACAGTATCTCCTAAATAAGGGTCAGTCATCCAGCGGTCTGTCTGCTGCTGACTTCTTCCTGTGTGATGATAAACTGCATTTAAACTAAGATGTGGGGGAGTGCTGGGGATGAAGGGAGGGAGAGGGTGGTTAGGGAGGGGTGTTAGTCCACAGTCGAGTCAGAGAAACTGACCTGAGCTTTGATTCTGATAAGTTTGTCGAATGACTGTTGAGGAGAAGATGTAATACCAAGAGTCCTCATTTCCACTTTGGCACATCTCCCTACACTAATGGAACCTGGGTGGCCAAATACTGGGTGTTAGGGGAGAAAAAGAAGAGGTTTTGTGGCTCTTGCTCTCTATGGCTTGTATTCTTACTATCAGTCTAGAACTTAGAATGAGTTGGAATCCAGGAGCTCAGAGTGAAGTGTCATCAAAGTAGTTCCGTACAGTAATGGGCTTCAGAAGACCTAGGTTCAAGTCTAGGACCCAGCAATTCCTGGATCTAGAACTCAAGCAAGTCCCTACACTTCCCTGAGCCTTGATTTACTCATCTGCAGATGAGAAAATGAGGATCCTTTCTCACAGTGTTGTTGGAGTTAATAGCGTGTAAGAAAACGCTGTGTCAACCACAGAGCACTCTCCACAGGTGAGTGGCTGCTGCTCCTGCTCATGCCGAAGGCTTTCTCTTGATGTTAGGATTGTGTGCTCTGAACCAGACATGGTGGCACGGGCTTGTAACTCCAACACTCTGGGAGCCTCAGGCAGGAGGATTACAAGTTTGAGCCCAGTCTGGGCAATTTAGTGATTTTGTGAAACTCTACCAATAGGAAAGTACTGGGGCATGGTGGTGCACAGCTGTAATCCCAGGACTTGGGAGGCCGAGGTAGGAGGGTCACTGTGAGTTTGAAGACTGTCTGGGCTCCTTAGTGACTTTAAAACCAACCTGGACTACCTAGCAAGACTCTGTCTCAAAAAATCAAAATGGAAAGTTAAAAAAGGGCTTGGGGTGTAGCTCAGACTAACGGTTCTGGGTTCAATCAGTTGTGGAGGGGGGCTGATTGTGTGCTCTGCACTTCCTCAGTCTGGCCTTCTTTTGGTTATTCTACCTATTCTGGTCTCAGATTGAAAGCTACAGTCTAAGTAATGATACCATTAATTGAGGTCTATGTGGCTAAGGTTGTGCTAGCTCCTGGGGAATAAAGAGGAATACATGATTTAGTCCGTGTTTCTTCATGAGGATTAAAAGATTTACACTTGGACACACTGATCTGATTGAAGCCAGGGTGCAGTCATGAGCAAGTCTACAGTGTGTTTGTCTTTGCTGAAGGCCTGATGTGTGCTGGACTGTGCTAGGCACCTCCAGCATGTATCATGTAACAGTCCATAAAAATTCAGAGTAGATCATGTCCTCTGGTTACAGAGGAAAATATCTGAAATCTAGAGAGGTTGAATTGCTGAGCCAAGATTATACTATAGTAATGAAATCTACACCTGTTTAATTCTAACTCCTCTCTCCTGTCCCAGCCAGAGTATAATCTGGTCCTTTAACCCATTTCTTACAGAGAAGTAGGAATCTCTGGTTCACATCCTGGGCTCCTGGTCATCAGTCTCCCTCATTGCTACTGGGCGCTATGACAGTAGTATTGGTAGACAACCTGTGGGACTTAGATATTTAAAATCCAGGGAGGATACAAATCAAGACCACAGTAAGATACAACTTCACATCCATCTGAGTGGTTATAGTAAAAGAAAACCAAGCATATAACAAGTATTGGTGATGAATGTGGAGAAATCAGAACGATCACACTTTGCTGGTAAAGTGTGTAAAATGGTTAACCTGTGGAAAAGTTAAGCAGAGTTATCACACAATCCAGTAGTTTCACTTCTGTACATATACCCAAAAGAATTAACAGATATTTCTATACTCATGACCATAGCAACAACCAAAAGGTAGATGCTGTTCACACCAGCCAAAAGGTAGATGCTGTCCAAATGTCTACCAGTGGTTGAATGGTTAAACAAAATAAGGCACGACATATACATATAATTGAATATTACTCAGTGTTGAAAAAGGAAAGTATTTCTGCAGCATGATGAGTCTGAAGGACATTATTCCAGGTGAACTGATCCAGGAACAAAAGGACAAATACTGGAGAATTCCACTTACATGACATCACGTAAAGAATGTGAATGTGAGTGGACAAAGTCACAGAGACAGAAGTAAAATAGAAGCTACTAGGAGTAACAGTGGCAGCTATTACTAAATATGTACAGATTACTGTGGGTAATGATGAAAAGTTCTGGAAATGGGAGGTGGTGATGGCTGTATCAAACTGTGAATGTGCTTAATGCCATAGCACTGTACACTGAAAACAGCTTAAATAACAAATTTAACATTAGGTATATTTTACTACAGTAAAAAGCAAAACAAAGCTTGAAGGGGAAATTCTTCAATCGAAAAAACGGAATGGTGCGCTGCCAAAAGTTTCCTTTCAGCTTCCTTTGCAGGAGCGTTATAATGTTTGTTTTAGAAATCATTAGCAGCTCATCAAAGAAGAGAGGCAGCCAAGACACTCACGAGAGGTCAAATGACAGGAGTTCCGCGCTGTTCCCGTAAATTGTTAGGCAATGAGAATTTGATTTATAAAAACTTGAGTTGCATGCAATTTTATTCAGAGCCCACCTAGTGCTTGATGTAAATAAACCTGCATCCATATGTAAAGATGCTAAAACACAATGGAATTCGACCATGGGTCCTTTAAGTCATCCAAGGATGCAGGTTTATGCTTCGTTTCTTGGGCTTTTAGAAGGCAATGTTCTATGGTGATGGTCCCCCCCCAACCCCATATAGATAATTGTAAAACAAACTCCATATTCTACTGACACCCTTTCTAATTACATCTCACCTTCGTTCAGCTATTAAAGTGATAGATGGTAGCAATTACATTGAACCCCACTGAAAACTCTCTATCTGTGATGCGCAGTGACAAGAACATGAGTTATTTACCCAGGAGCTGGGGAAGAGAGGCAGCCTGCCAGGCAGCAGCTCAGGAAAGAGAAACCTCTGGTGACCACCAGTAGCACCCACGTTCCTGGAGCAAAGCAGGACACAGTGGTGCACAGGTGTCAGTTTTCTTTTCTCCTGGCCACCCCAGATGCCTAGATTTAGAAAAGAGGTATTACGAAGACTTACAAAATTCCTTACAGATTTCAACAAACTGAGAAGAGAACCTCCAAGATATTGCATTGCTCTCAGCCATTTTGTTTGAGGACTACTTAAAGGAACCAAAGAATTTGAACTCAGAAGAGAAGGCAGTAGATAGTGGCTGTCTCTAGACATTCTGAGACAGACTAGACTTGGTTCATCTGTATGGCCTGGGGTGCATGAGTAAATTACTGGAGACAGCAGAGAATCTACTTCAATGAACTAGGCGTTTACTGGTTTACATAACTGATTATCCAGAGATAGATGGTGGATTCATGGGCTCTGTATCGCAGGTTCTTTCTATTCTTCCACTCTGCGAGCCATGGTGTTGACCTTCTCCTAAAATGGTAATTCTGGAATGTCTATGATGGTCCTTGTAGCAACAATAGGACGTCACATTCTCTTGTTCACGTCCAGTAGGAAAGCAAGGGCTATCTGTCCCTAAGTTTCGGAACAATGAGGTCTTAGAAGCTTTGTAAATAAGGAGGGGTAGAGTTGAAGGGAGGGGAAGGGAATGGAGAAAAAGAGAGGAATCAAGATACATTATGTTCAGGTACAAATTCCTTATCATGCATGTGATTGTTCTCCATATTTAAATTGTGCCAATAAACTTAATAAGAAAACAAACTGTATCAGTCAGTGTTTACTAGAGAAACAGCTATAACACAAGATATACAACTATATAAGAAATTACAAGATTGGCTTACAGTGGTCAGCCACAGAGTTGAATAAGGGAGCACGCAGCGGTGTCTGCAAGCCGGAGGGTGAAGGGTCCAGCCCAAGGGCTGGAGCTCACTACAGTGTCCTCAAGTCTGTATCGGGAGGCTGATGGGTTTATGACAGAACACTGAAGAATCTACGATGGAAGGCTGAAAAGTCTACAAAGAAGGCCGAAGAGTCCTAGACAGAAGCCGAACAGCCTGTGCCAGAACCAGGAGACAACGTCCAAGCTGAAGATGAAGACTGGAGCTCCTCCGAAGAAGCAGCAATCAGTCCCTCCTCATTCACCTTTTATAGTACTCAGGCTGCTCCCCTGGGGTGGGGGTAGCACTCATACCATCTCCCTGCCCTCCTCTTGCACAGGCTGAGGGTGTTACAGATTAAGGACCCCGGCCCCCTGCTGAATCACTTAAAGTTCTGACCTTCTCAAACTGACACAATGAACAATATCCTAGAAGGGTAACTGCTTGTTTTCTACACCCCAGGATGTAGAACTGCCAGTCACTTAGTTAAGCTTCTAGACTTTTCAAGTTGACAC
>RJWM01033968.1:0-20139 GCA_004363535.1 Dasyprocta punctata
TTGTCATGCATTCGGGTCTCTAGTGGGACTCTTGCATGATATTGCTGTGGGATTCAGGCCCTCGGCTATCCTGGGTCTTAGTGTTGTGGACAGATCTTCCTGCACCATCTCGTGTTTAACTTTGGGTGATTATAAAACAGTATTACAAACTCTGTGTCCTGTATGTAGTTCTTCTCCCTGTAACCCCTGACTACAACAGGGAGTCACCTCTCAACTCCACTAGCCAGGATCCCCTCCGTTCATCGCCCCATTTCACAGATCAGGAAGCGGAGGTCCAGGCTAGTGACAGTGACAGTGACAGATGGCTACATTGACCTCTCCTTTGGACCACTGTACAGATGGGAAAGCCATAGCCAAGGTCAGTGGCTGGCCCAAGCCACACAGCACCACCAAGGATCCGATGTCTGTCCCTGTCCCCTGGCCCCACCAGGGCTCTGGCCGTGTAAATACCCACTGTGCAACTTAGACACAGACTTCAAGGGCAGGACAGCCTCTGGCTCGTGTCCAACCTGGACGTAGAGCTAGGGGCATCTCAGGGCACCACTGCTACTGCACCCCACAAGGGAGGACTTGGGCCCGGCCTCTGGAAAGGGAGAGGCAGTCAGAGTCCTGCAGCCCTGAATCAAATCTCAGCTGCACCAGGCTGAGTCCTGTACCCCAAATTACTGTCTCCTGGCACTTGTGACTGTGACCATGCTTGGAAGTAGAGTCTTTGCAGGTGGGACTACTTAGAATAAGGCTCGACGGCATGAGCGTGAGCTCTAGTCCAGTGAGCTGAATCCTTGTAAGAGGGAAATTTGGACCCAGACACACAGAGAAGAAGTGGAGGCGGGGCTGAAGGGACACCCCAGCTTTCTGTTGTTCCCCTGGGTTACGGCAGCATTCGGAAACTCCTGAAGAGTTTGCAACTCTGTTCTTTAACCCTCAAAAGGTGTGTCACCCTGGCTGAGCCGCTCGTTTTAGAGTGAGGATAATACAGATGTCTCACGGATTCAGTGAAACGAGGCACATAAACGAGGAGCGGCTCGGTAAAGGCCAGTGGAAGTCGACCGCAGAGTGCTTCAATACAGTAATTCCCCGGACTTGGAAGACCAACAGCCCTGCGTTACTTTGAAAATTCTAAATTAACAGGTTAACAGTTGATCAAACTTAGATCATCTTTCTTAAAAGTATCACAAGTTTCATATTCAACACATTCAACAGTTTGAAGAAAAAGGAGGGGGAAAAAGAAACCAACTCATATTTTTTACATGGTTTCAACCCAGATTACATGCTGGTACCAACTGAATGAAGAGTTAGTTTATACCAGATACCAGCTGGCTGCCTGATGCCAACTGGAAATAGAGTTACGTATGTATATATATTCACATAAACTGATCCCTAACCTTGTATATAAAACCATGTGTGTCTGGCTGCATGCACACTGGATGTCTATATATTCATAACAGATGCCATAGATCCACGCTATATATATCTTCAGTTCCCTCCAGTGAATATTTATTCAGTCTTCACTTTAGGGCAGGTGTGTGTACTCGTGTGTGTACAAGTACAGAAGATTATGTGTTTGTGCATAAGTAATATATGCACGTAGTGGATTATACCAGAAGCCTGGCAAATGCCAGATGCTAAGAGTGCAG
Organism: Dasyprocta punctata; assembly: GCA_004363535.1. Classification (NCBI taxonomy): domain Eukaryota; kingdom Metazoa; phylum Chordata; class Mammalia; order Rodentia; family Dasyproctidae; genus Dasyprocta; species Dasyprocta punctata. The sequence continues at coordinate 1,638 of RJWM01033968.1, forward strand.
CATGGTTCCTGATAAACAGAGTACAGCCAGCCCACATTCTCCAGTGGGGACATGGACCCGAGCCCAGCAGTAAACACCAGCATCCAAATGCAGGGGGCAGACTCTGGGGTGTGGGAGGGAGGTCTCATACCCCCTCTGCTGCAAACACTGGTGGGTCTTATCCAAGCTGTCACTGACCCTGGTGTCTTAGTCTGTTTTCTGTTGCTCTAACTGAATAAAACAGAAGAAGTAATTTATAAGGAAGAAAGGAGGGTTAGTTAGCTCATGGTGCCAGCATTTAGTGAGGGCCTTCTCCCTGATCCCTAACATGGCAGGGGCATCACAGGGAGAGCAGGCAAGTATGCTAGTCTCTCTTCCTCTTCTGCTAGGGCACTAATGCTGTTATAGGGGCCCCACCCTCCTCTGACCCTATGTCCCTGCCAAAGGTCCCACTTCTAAATACCATGAACGCTGACTTTGTGTATGGGGAGCACAGTAAGACCATACCATCTGTCTTGAGGTTGACATCGAATGAAACAACTTTTTAAGAACAGTGACATCTGGTGCCCTGAACCACCAGGTCCTTCCTCCCACACTCAGCATATCCTCCTGGACTCCATGGACTGAGCCTGGGGGCCTCCCACATGTCCCATGGGCTCTAACCACCTCCTGATGACCAGGTGAGGCAGAGCCCCAGGGCCCCCTATGTTTCAGTTCTTCCCTCAAAACTGGCGATGTACCTGTCTCCTGATTTCCTTGCTAGACTCCAAAGGTCGCTACTGGGTCTTAGCGGCTTGCCTTGATCCTTGCCCACAGCCTGGTCAGTGGGAGGACCTCAGTAACATACTGGGAGCACAGACACTTAGCGAGATGAAGGCAGCAGGGTGGGTCTGCATAGCCCTAATGAGAGTGGGTTCACCCCTGAAGAAATAAAGCGAATCCCCACCCACCTTGGCATGAGACCCCACCCACGCCACCACGAGGCCCACCCACCTAGTAATGAAGCCACGCCCACCAAGACATTTGACCCCGCCCACCTCACCAGGAGTAACTAACAGTGAATGAGATTTGACAAAGGCACTCGCGCTAAAGCCACCTCCTGTAATAACTAAGCATTCCCAGTAGGGCAAGAGCTTAAACAAAGACTGATTTTAGGTATGGGGACTGTAAAGGCTCAGGGATGGAGAGGGAAAGGAAGACTTTAACTCTATAAAAATTGACCACCAAGGTCTAGACACACCGTATCCCATCATAGGTAACTGGAATTATCTCTGCTTAACAGATGAAGAAACAGGTTCAGGAAGGTAAAGCAACTTGCTCAAGGTCACACAGCTAGAATGGGACAATACTGGTCTGATTCATCTTCCACATGGGGCCTTAGGAACAAACACTGTGTCCTTGCTACGGAATCCAGCATAAGAGTTATCCCATCCACCCTGTATCCCTCTGAGAAATTATTCTCTGGAGCAAAGGGATCAGTTTGGGGCATTCAAGTTGTATTCTTGTTTTCCCTCCCTCTGGCATGCCATCTAAGAAGGATGACTTGGTTGTGGCCTCTTCCAAGGCATTCATCAGAGACTACATGGGCCACAACACTGTGCCTCTCAAATCCTCTTGAAGACACAACCCGTGGTCTGCTGGGGTGGCTTCTAGTCCCCACTCATCATACAAACCTAGATCTGCAGCCACTTGCAAACCTATATTGGAGAAATGCAAAAATGAACTTAAACTGAGTCCCTCCACTCTGGGAGGCTGAGGCAGGAAGATCACGAACTTGAGCCCTAGCAAGACCTTGTCTCAAAATTAAAAATTAAAAGAAAGGGCTGGGGCTCTAGCTCAGTGTAAAGGTCCTGGGTTCAATCCTTAGTATTGCAAAATAAACAAATCAATCCCAAATAACCAAACAAAAAGCAACAACAACAGAAAAAGAGTAGCTCCCTCATCTCTAACACCACAGTCAATGCACTTTAGGACCCCTCTAATCAGCCACACAGGAGGATCAGCCTGTGCCACTGGGATGGGGTAAGTCTGTCCCCCCATACCAGCTTAGCAGCCAAGAGCCTAGCAATACTCAGTAGCTCAGTGGCTTGGTGACCTTGTGTTTAAGGAGCCGAGTGGACTTGGGTGAGTTACCTTGTCTCTCTGCCTCAGTTCCTTGGCAAGAGCAGTACCCAAAGCATTTGCTGTCAGGTTCTAGATTAAGCAAGTGAAGCACAAAGCAAGCATGACATCCAGAGTGGGGGGTACCTGTCAGCTGTTGTCACCACAGCCACCTCCACACAGCAGCCTTCCAGGGCCTCGGGAGCCGCTGGTATGAATAAGGTATAGCCCAGTTCTGTGCCTTGGGGGTACCAGGGAGCTGGGAGACCCAAGGCAGACAAGGTACAGACATGGGGTCTGGACGTACAGACAGGGGGCCTGGACGTGCAGACACAGTGTCCTGCCTTGCTGAGCAGGGGCTCCGGGACCTTCCTCTACCAGCTGCTTCGTCCTGCCCAGCCCTCTGGGCTGGCTGCAGGGGAGGCCCCTGGCCCCAGGCAGCTGGCCCGCCCGCCAGGAGCAGGCCAAGGACTCTGTGTCCTGGGAGGGGACCCACGTCCTGTCCTCCTGTCCTCCAGGCAGCTGCTTCTCCTGCGAGGGGCGGGCACAAGCTTGATTGCATTCCCAGTGGGGTCAGCACCCAGGAGGGGCAGCCCAAGCCCCTGGCCGCTGAGCTTGGGGCCACTGTGTCCTGGGGAGATGGGGGTGTGGTGGGGGAGGTTCCCGGACCCTTGCACCAGCATTGGGGGCTGGAGGTGGGGCGCAGTCTGCCTCCTGCAGCCCCTCTTCCCTCCCACGAAGGCCGGGCTGTTCCCAGCCCTCTCTCCCTTTCCCACACTCTTCCCTGCGTGCCCCTGCACACACCCCGTCCTTCTTAAAGGAGCTGAGGAAAAAAAAAAAAAACCCGAATTTTCCATGCACAGAACAATGCCCTATTAATCGAACAAGGGATCTGATCTTGGCAAAGTTTCCGCCTTTGATTTCAATATCATTTTGGTAAAGATGCTGGGTAAGAAGTTTCTGATACCTTCTGAGCATGAGAAGACTGGAATATAAAATCCACTCCCCCTCCCCGCTCCGTCCCCCCTCCCCGCCTCCCTCTCACTCACACAAAACCTCGCTTCCCACATACTTCAGGGGGATATTTCAAGTTAAAGTTTTGTTTACCTTCTAGAAAAGTTAATTAGTTCCTTTTGATCTCGCGGGGAAAACCACACAGGAAATTTTCCTTCACGAAGTGTACACACCAAGGCATGCGTTGCCCTCATAGCCAGAGATATTCATTAAAACAATTCGTTTCGATTTTTAATTTAAGAAAACATTTTACGTTTTCCCTATTATTATTAAGAAAGCAATTGCCCCCAGGGCAGGGTATAAAGGAGGTCGAGGTAGTGTTTTCGCTGTGCTCGCAGCCAGCGCTGGGCAGTTTATAATCTGTCCCGAGTTTGTTTTTCTACTTCGCATAACAAGAGACTTCTGCAGAGAGCCAAACCTTCAAACATGTCAGATTTCAGTCACCAAAATATTAAAAATCCGGGGTTTTGGAGATGGTAACTGTATGGTTTAAATAAAGATATTTAAGTTCTTGAAATATAAATATTCGCGATCCTGAAAAAACACAAAATCTGAAACAGGCAGTGGGTGAATCTAGGGGAGAAAATGTTTACTTTTTTGAGGTTTACCCAATGAAACAGAACAAATAGTACATCATGCTTTTTTAAAAACTGTATTTTATAAATTCTTCTACCCCAAGACATACTTCAGCAATACCTGGATTTGTCCAATAAGCCGCTTAGCAAAAGTCTAAAAAGAGAAACACTTGGATTTTCGAAATGCGATTTTCAATCATAAGCACGTTTTCCACATCTTGTGTTGTTATGGGATAAGGGATACCGGGGACTGCGAATTGTGGAATTCATTTCCAGCACAGATCAACCAAAAAAGAAATAGTATGGTTTTACCGAGGTTGAAAGAACAAATTAAAAGATATTGCGGATGGAGAAGCCAAAAGCTGTGGTCTGCATTACTGCAAGGAAAAAAAAAATCGTACAGATATATTGACAAAAAGCCCGTGGAAGAGATGTTTTTACAAAAGAAAAACCACAAAACATAACAGCTCCAAAGTGTGGTGTTGACATCAGTATGTAATTCCAAGAGTATTTTTGGGTATGTACCCCTTTCCTGCCCCTGACACAAATATTTGGAGATTGAGACTGTCATTGTTGATAAAAATTAAATTGATGCTGCATACGAAAGATACATAAAAAGCATGTTAACATATGGGAGGACTTTGATGATACTCCGTATGTCAAAAGCATGAGAATCTGATGACATTTTATTGTCACCAATTTGTGTTTTAATCTCTCCCAACCACTGTTTTTACGAATAGAATTCTTAATGTAGATATATATATATATATATATATATTTTTTTTTTTTTTTTAACAAAAGTTTTCACCTGAAGGTAAATTTTCTGATTTAAATACACACTACTCATTTATCTCTCTGTTTATTTATTTATGCATTTTGGTAAATGGTGAAAGCATGTGACAATCCATTTATAGAGCAGGAAAAGAATGCAGATATCTCGAAGAGTTTTAAAAGTGCTGACTGCAAATGTCCAGCCCCAGGGAAGCAGGTTATTAATACAGTTTCCCAAGTCTTTTGGTTCAAATGCAGAGCCCCCAAATCTTTTAAAAACTGTCCTTCTAGAACATAATTATTTTCATTTCCTCCCTGAGATAGCTTTGATATTTTCTTCTAAAGAAGTATTCACGCTTTTGCAGAATTGGAAATATTCTCTCTCTTTCCCTCTCCCTCTCTCTCTCTTTTTCTCTCTCTCTCCCTCTCTTTCTCTCTCTCTCCTCAAGGAAACTAGTTTAATGCAGAGGTTAAGGGGAAAAGAAACTCATTTAATAACATGGATGAAAACCAGAAGCTTGAAGTGGATACTGAACTCCCCCTTTAGATTTGCCAAATAACAACGAAAAAATAAAAAACTTCCCATAAGACCATGGGTGTGATTCCTCCCAGATAAATATGTTACCCATTTTCATCAAAACAAATAATTTTCTGTGGAGCTGGAAGCAATGGAGACCGGGAGCTCTCACTTCTTAAGTGTTCTTTAAGGGAAACCTTGAGATTTCATTAGATACACATAAAATTGTCCTTTCCCTGAAGGACAAAATAGGCAAATTTCCACAGAGCTGCTGTTTCTCTTCTGGGGGAACAGGGCCTGGGGAAGAGTTGGGGGTCTTGGATCAACACATCTTGGCTGAAAGGCAAGTACAAAAAGGGAAAGAAAAGAGCTTCGAGAACACAATTCCAGAGAAGAAAACGTTGGCAGAGTGATAAAAAGAATGAGGCAAGTAAATATTTTTCTAATGCGTTTCCAAGTGAAAATCCATAAAGCTCCCCAGATCGAGCAAGGAAAAGCAAAAGTCATCCTTACCTTTCTCAGCTGAAAAGGCATGGGGGGGCGGGGTACCTGGCTCCAAAGTGGTTATGACCTGCCCAGCCTACCCAGTGCTTCTTACCTTAAATCTATACATTTTGAACAAAAACAGCTTGGAGCAATTCTCCCCAAACAACCCCAAATGTTAACCATTCCATCTCAAGATCAGGTTTCTGCTGAAGCCTGCATCGTCATATCAGTTGAGTTTTTGCTTTTCTTTTTTCCTTTCTCCCCCCGCCACCTTTTTAAAAAAAATATGTATTCTTATATTTCCAATCCTCAAACATACTTTTTTCATCTTTGTTAAAGCTCCTTCGGGCTGGTGGATGGGGTGGGAGCCCTTCTCTTTGGGACAATTAGCCTCTCACTTGATCATTTTAAGATGGAATGATTTGCTGCGGCCACTGGGCAGGGTGCTATCGCCTGCTCTCCTTTAATATCGCTGCAGATACATGAGGTTTACTGCGCACTGTAAACATGTCAGCTTTTGCCAGGCAGATTGCTAATGAAGAACCTGGAGGTATTATTGATGGAAAAGATAATGTTTTCAATAAGACTTACAGGGGCGGCAGTGCAAGGCGTTACACTCACAGCAAAGCGCACGGCTTTGCAGACACTGACCTCTGCCCCTGTGCCACCCGGGGCCTGGTGGCCACAGGCTAGGGTGCTGCCCACCGCCCTGTGGTCACTGTGACTTTCATTTTCAACACACAGCTGGGGTTTTTTTTTTTTTTTCCAGGCTGATTTTAAGAGCTCTGTCTTTTCGCAGATGGCTCTCCTGACCATCAGGAATAGTGGGGCTTATCAGAGAACCACAAAAGACCATTTCCCCAGTCTGATGCCTTTGGATTTATGAGCTGACCCCTGTAGATAGCAAAGAAAAAGAAATCCACCTTTTCCATTGGAATCTCACTCTGTCCTTTTTCAAAGCCAACTTGCGAATATAAACAGGATTCCTTTTCCCCTTTATATTCATTTGTGGCTCATTCTTTGCCTTCCCCCTTACAAAGAAAAAAAAAATTGTAGAAAATTTGGTCTCCATCTCTCACATGGCCCAGGGCTTTACAATCACAGTCATTCGCTCTTGGGTTTTTTTGTCACATCGCCCCACATGACAGTTTCATCTGGTGTTAATGTGGCCATCACATGGGCCGGCCCTCCGAATTCCATGCTCGGTTACCATTAATCAAATGCATCATTATGAATTGTGTATGCATTTTAGAGCAGACCCGAGCCACGGCTCTGTAGTTAAGTGCTTTTTCTTTTCTTTTCTTTTTTTTTTAATTCATGTTTAGCAACAAAACTACACACATCTGCTGTGAAGATTAATGACAAACCCAGAGCAACATTCTCTGTGTTTGCCTAGCCCAGAAATCAACCACCCAAAATGACAGGTTGGTAAGCAACCTCCAGGTAGCATTCATTCTTTTCCGGATAATTATTAGCAGTACTTACAGGCCACCACCATCACCCTTGAGAACCGAAGCTGGTGAGAGAGGCCAGACAAAGCCGGCGGAGAGCTGTCTCAGCTTCCTTCCAAGAGAGGCCAGGGGCAGGGGTGGGTGCCTCCCTTTGGCTGGGGGATTTTAGTCTTTGATTTTGCATTTTAGCCCAAATCGGGACTGGCCATTCTAATTTGGAAGAATGCGAAGTATTTGCAGGCTGCGCAGGGTGGGTGGGGGAGGAGGCCAGGACAGAGTGACTGCTGGTTGCCTTTGGGACCTGTGGCCTGTGCTTCTCAGGGACCCCTTCACCTGGTGCAGCTACGTGAGAGGGAGCACTCCTGAGTTCTAGAATCTTCCTGCCTGCTGTCGGTGGATGGGTGCTGGAGCCTCCTGGGCCCATAAAGCAAGTTTTCACCGGGCCTTGCTGGTGATCGGGACCATTTCAGGGAAAAACCCTTCCTGAGTTGTGGCAATGCTACAGGGCCTGGTGCCTGAGACAAGAGTGCCCCAACCCGAGCTATCTGCCCCAGCGAGGCTGAGGGACAGATCTGATCGGGGTCACTGAAGGAGATTGGTCACAGGGACAAGAGGCTGCAGAGGTGGTTTGTCTTGGAACCTTGGTTTTCCTTCCCAGGTCTGCCAGGCCTAGGAGAAAGAGTCACCTTTCTAGGACCAGCTTTTACCTTGGGTAGGGGTGGGGGGGCTATTGGAGAGACTGAGCATGCTCAGTGGATGCTGACCCCAGGCTGGGGTCTCACACAAGGCCTCCTGGCCATCATCTGCAAAGTCTCCTTCCTCCAGAGCCTCTGTCCCCTCCCGGAAGGTCGAAACCACTTCTCTTTGGTGGGGTTTGGGGCACCAGAGTCCAGCTGTTCAGTGCCTCTTCCCCACTGTGCCCTGAGAAGGCTTCTCTCCTGGGCAGAGCTGGGAAGGGTGGGAGGCACCCAGTTGGGGCAGAAGGATGATCAGCAGGCTGTCACAGAGATAAGTTGGTGACAGCTGCTAACAGGGGAGGGGCATGTGGCAGTCCCTCTGCATGTGATGAGGGGAACTTGTGACAGCATCTGCAGGAGTGGAGGGCTGGCTGCACACATCCCCACCCAGCCAAGCCCAGGTTCTGTACCTGCTAGCTTGGACTCCCTCCCCTTGGGGGAATTGGCCCTGATCCTGTGGCCAGCTGGGCTGAGCCTGGTATCTGGAATGCTCAGTTCAAGGCAGGCATGGCCTCAGAGGGGAGGCATCTTGGGACAGCCCTGAGTTCCCCCACCCTGATGGCCTTTGGATCCCAGAACAAGCCAGAGGCGTTAGTATTCTGAGCCCAGAGCTCCAAATGGCTTGGAAGAGGCCTGTGGGATAGGGTTTTGGGGTGCTGTCTGCCGAAGCCTCAGCTACACGGGGAATAGGGCCCACTCTGTAGCTTCTACGGACCCCTTCCTAAAGTGGCTTAACTCTATAGCAGCTTTAAGAAGTGGGATCCTAGGACTCAGAGCTGTCTGTAACAGCTCAGTCACCAGGAACCCCAGGCCTGGCAGATCCTGAAGTTTGAGCCTCATGTCAGTGAATGAAGCTGATTCAACACAGGGCCCAGAGATTCTGACACAGATCTCAGACAGAGATTTGAGGAATGATCTCATGGAACTGCTGAAGAAAAACAGGAGACAGATCCCACTTGGAGCAGGGAAATAGCTCTGGTTCCACTGGCATTTTGGTTTTCTATTCTTTTCTTTTTCAAATAGGATTTGGGTCATTTTGGTTTGAGGTTTAACAAGTCAGTGTGGCTTGTCTGACTTTCTGTCTGCCACCTGGTTTGGGTCAAGGACAGAGAAGGGTTTCTGTATATAAAATATGTGCAGAATGACTGCCCCCATGAGACAATTGTCACCTTTCTGTCTCTGTCTTTCCAAGGGAGTGGATAATTCAGCCTGGCCCAGAATATTGCTCAATGGAAAACTCCAGGGGGCTAGAGGGTGCCAGGCTTGGCATTACTATTTGACAAGGAGACCAAATTGCTGGTTGTGTGAATTTAGACACACTTTTTGTTGTTACTTTGCTTTTTGGATGCTTGTGGGGCTTCGTACATGCTAAACTCATGGTCACCACTGAGCTGCCCCCCACCCAGTGCACAAACTCATTTTTCTTGACAAAAGTAACGTGATTAGTTGGGAAGAAACTAAGACTATAGAGGTTTTTTTTTTTTTAAATAAATGGGATGAGTTAATATGGGCACAATATTTAGAAGAACAGCCTGGCACATAATAAACACTCCAGAAGTGCCTATTAAATACAAAGAGAGGAAATTAGTTTTTTTCTTGTTCTGGATCAGAAGTCTCCCTCACTGGAAGCAACCAAATTAATGATTTCTTGCATATTCTTTCAGAAATGTTTTGTGCATATATAAATGCATGTGAGCACACACGATATAAGACCAATGCAAAAAAAAAAAAAAAAAAGTGTTGAAAATAGCCTGGATCGTGGGTGTTGTTTCCTTTTCTCTCCTTTTACTTATTCTTGTATTTCTAAAGACAGATGGAAGAGAACAGGCCCTTAATGACCAGGTGGAGGAGACAGTGACCCCACCACTGTCCCCTGTGGCTAGTTCTTAGCCGGCCGCACCCCACCTGCAGGCTCTGGAACTATCCAGACTCCTGTCCAGGTCGCCTCCCACCCCTCCTCGAGCCCACCGTGTGTCCAATCAGCTTTTAGCCCCATCCTGGACGCAGGACGCCATGGGCTCCCCGGGCTGTCTGTCATCTGTGGTTGCAGCAGGATGAGGTTTCCAGGGTGGTCCCGTAGACTCTTCCCAGGACCTGCAAGAATCTTAATTTGGTTGCTTCCAGTGAGAGAGATGACAGTTCCAGTGTGGGAAAGAAACGTATTTCTAACTTCATCTGTTTTTATTTATAAGGACTTCTGGAGTGCTTAAACCCTATGCCAGGCGCTGTAGTCCTAAGCGCCGCATACGTGTGAACTAATCTCATTCACCGGAAGAGGAATGGAGTTTGTATTTCTTCCCAGGTACCCCGTATCTCTCTCTCTCAAGATATGGTGATGTTGTCACTTGCTGCTGAGGTCACTCTGTCACAGGAGCAGTGGCTACAGACGCGGGGACCCTCGTGTGCACCCGGAGACGCCGACGCCCCTGACCCCAGCCTTAGGAGCGGACGGTCTCGCAGTACCCGTCTGGGTGCACCGTGGAGATGCAGGACCCTGGCTCTTGGGCGGGCTTTCCTCGTAGTGCAGTCCGAATTCTGCAGCTGCTGGGGGAGCAGAGACCCTGGGGAGGGTCCTGGGTGGGCTCACAGGAGACTTGGGCCGTGAACCAGTGCTGCTGCTTACTGGCCATGCCACACAGGAGGGCAGGGCAGCTCACCTTTCTGAGCCTCGGTTTATCTCTAAAATGGGACCGCGAGGTGCTACTGTATCTTCACTCTCAATGTGTTCTTTCAGTACAGAATTTTTCTGAGGGCCTTCCTATGTGCGACATTTCTAATACTTTCATTTTCAGACCTACAGACCTCTTCACCTGGTAAGGAAAAGAAGGGCTTTCCTGGGAACAGAGCATGAAGCAATCAGGGACAGCTTTTCGGAAGAGGTGGCACAATGATTACATCCTTTTGTTTGTGTGCTTGCTTTTTGTTTTTACCAGGGGGGGTCTTGCTATGTTGCTCGGGCTGGTCTTGAATTCCTGGGATCAAGCAGCCTTCCTGCCTCAGCCTCCACTCCTGGCTTGCAATTTCTTTCTTTCTTTCTTTCTTCTTTTCTTTTCTTTCTTTCTTTTTTTTTTTTAAAATAATTTCATCTTGAAAGAAGGAGAGATGTGGAAAGGTGGGGCTTGCAGTAGGGAAGACAAACTTAGAAATTCGCACATTTCTCAGCAATGCCTTAGAGTTTGACTTGCTGTGGGGAGGTTAGACTGAGTTCATTTTCCAGCCAGGTGGGGTTGGATAGCAAGCAGAGGGGAACGTTCCAAAAAACACTGAGTAATCCTCAGAGTCCAGCCTGTGCTGTCTCCTCTGCTCTCTCCAGGGGAAACTGGCCGCCTCTCCTGCTTCTAACAGGGCTAGCTTAGTGACCCCGAGGAAAACTCTCCCCACAAAACTCGCTTCCACTTTTCTAGAACGAGATCTTCAGATAGATCCTCGTCCCGCGAGACCCCGCCTCATGCAGCTGGTGACCCGGGTCATCAACAGGGGGCATCACAGCAGTGCCCACCGTGCCCAGCACGCTTCAGTGAAGATTCCAGATGGTGCAGAGGGCGGGCTTGATGCCTAGCAAACGCCCGTATGTCTGAGGCAGCTCGGGTCCTGCGTCTGGGCTCAAGACATCTTCTCTGGGCTGCAGGGCACATGTCCAGGTTCGAGCTCATCTGCCACCAGCGTGGACCCTTCAGAGAAATGTCGTGCATCCCTCTGTGTGGCTTCCATCTTCCTGCCCCTGGCTGGATGTCCCCACCTACCTGCCAGCTTTAGAGAACCCACTGGGCAGAGAAGCTAGGGCAGGGAGAGAACCAGGTGGTGGCCAGGACTAGAGATGTGTTGCCCGAGGGAGCGTGGGAAGGAGGGGGACCTCCAATGCCACTTCCAGGGGACAGGACCTCCAGGGCTGCCGCCGGCCCTCACACCTGCTGTGGAACCATTCTCCCCGCCACGCACCCCCAACCGAGATGGCAAAGAAGGGTTTCCTCCTCCCTCCTCTCATCTGTAAAATTGAGACATTTCAGTTCCAAAATGGGCTTTGAGCCTGTAGAAATTAATCCGGTCTGGCAGGAGGTCTGAAAATAAACATATTGTTTCGATTGGTGTTGACATTGGGATTGCGAGAAGGTTTGAAAATGTGGCTGTACTTGGGACTTCTTAGCCCTTCCATGCCTTCGTGAGGAACGGCAAGGGGAGGCTGTGCTCTGGAAGCCAGGGTCTGGCCTTGGGTTTTCCCTGAAGGTGGCAGACTACACTCTTTTGGGGATTCAGGATGCTAGTTCCCCTGGGGTGGTGTGGGCCAACACCCATGGCAGGCATAACGCCATCATCAGCACCCGCACTGTCTTCTATGTGCTGAATTACGCCAGTGCTAAAAAGTACCCGCGATTACCCTCCTCCCTTTTTTCAGACAGGGTCTCACTATGCAGCTCAGACTGGCCTTGAACTCACTGTGTAGCCCAGGCTGGCCTTGAATTTTTGGTGATCCTCCTGACTCAGCCTCCTGAGTCCTGAGTGCTGGAATCACAGGCCTGAACCACCATGCCTGGCTTCATTGTGCCCATTTTACTGACTGAGATCAGGAATAAAGAACGAACTTTGACTTAGCCCTCTTTGGGTCCCTGTGACCTGCCCTATCCTACCTGCTGCTGGTTGTCCACAGAGAGGCTGAGGCTAGGCTAGGTGACCTGTGTTGGTAGGGTTGGTTGCAGATGCTGTCAGTGCCGTCTCATTTCTGGGGCCTTTGTGGAGTGATGTGCTCACCCCACCTTACCCTCCTGCCGCCGTAGGAGCCTGTGAGGTGGATTTTGCCCCCCACCCCACCCATGCACAGGTTCCCTTCCTTAATGACCCACTGAACCCCAGACCTGCCCTGCTCCTGCCTCAGCCTCCCCACCAGGCCTCCAGGAAGCTGTCTAGTCCCCGTGGGAGGGGCACAGCTGTGTGCCCAGGGTGTTGGTGAGCAGAGTGGACCCCTCATTTTAGGGGAAACACTCAAGTGGGGGCTTTGTATACCCCAGGCCTTGTGTCCTAGCCCTCCAGTGTCAGAGATGCAAGGGCCACCTCTGATGGCTTCAACTATTGGTGTCCTGCTGCTATCCCCTGCCACTACCTGGCCATGTCCCTGAGTAGCTCAAGACGGCCAGACGAGAGACAGACACATGAGCATGCTGAGTGGCCCCACTCTGCAGTCACCAGCGGGACCCTCTGGGTGGCGACATTCTTCTGTCCCCAAGTATGTGAGCGCACACCTAGCTCCCAAATGACGGTGTCGTCAGGTGTCAGAGGCAGCCCAGGTGCAGCACGAGCCCTCAGGCCCAGGGACACAGGGAACGGGGTGACAACTTAGTGGTCCCCACCGTGCCCAGCCACAGTCTTCCTGGCTGCCTTCTCTCTTTGGACCCCAGGGTCCTGGGGACAGCTGGCATCCACCCACCCTGGCCGCTTTCCCCCTGGCAGCTGTCCCAGGCCCCTGAAGCTGAGAGAAGCCCGGTCCTCATTTGTTCCCCCGCACCCTCTTCTCATCCTGCAAAGCTCAGAGCCAGGAATAAAGTTTGGGGCGCTGTCTGTGGGAGCCCGTGTCCGGACTCGGGTTGTCGTCGGAGTGGTTTTCGTTCACTGGCTGACTTGGCTGGGGTCAAGGCTCGGTGCATGGGGAAGCTCTTCAGTTTGAGGTTCAGAGAGTCACTGCAGGTTGGGGTCACTGTCGGGTTGGGTTCACACGCTTGGCCTGCAGCTGGGCGGCTCTGGGTTTCTGCCTGGGTTCTGTGGGGTCCAAGGTGTGGGGCAGGTTCCTGGGTAACCTCCTGGGCGAGCAGCCGAGGCCCAGTCGAGACTCAGGGCTGGTTTGGGAATTTCCTGTGCCCTTACACTTCTCACCCCAGGCCTGGATGTACTTCCTGTGGACAGACAGGCAGGTGACTTGGGAGCTGGAAGTCCCGTGGCCCTAGGCAATGTGGTGTGAGCTTGGACAGTCTCTGCTTGGAGGCCTGCGTGCACCCCGCCCGTGCTGGGTGACCTGAGGCAGCACTGTGGCTTCTCTGAACTCCGCCCTCAGCCTTTTCCTAAAGCTGTGTGGGTGGAAGCCGTCCATGTTTGCGGAAACTCACAGAGGAGCTCGGAACTCACTAGTTCTCCTGAGCTCCACCAAGACAGGCCTGGGGGTCTTGGATCATGTTCTTCCCACGGGACCACGATGCTTGGCCCCATCCTGGGGCCACAAGTCCTCGGTGTCACCCCGGAGTCACCTCGCAGTTATTCCCGTCAGTGTGAAAGGCGGGTCTGTTCCCAGCCGGGGCTCTGAGATGGAGCCCTGACCTGGCGTGGCTCGCCTGGAAGGAACCCCTCTCTCTGGGCACAGTCAACTTCCCGCCACAGACCCCAGCCTTTGGTCACCTCCCAAGGACGATCCCCGCGCCTGCCAAGGCCTGTCACCTCCTGCCTCTGAGCCACCTAGACCCATTTCCCTCTTCCCTGGCCTGAGGGAGCCTGACTCTGGTGACAGGCAGGTCCCACAGCCTCCGGGCTTTTCATTTCTGGATCGGTGTCCTGCAGCTCAAGGCCCTTCGGCGGGCACCCAGATGTTCTGGATTTCTAGCTAGGGTTTAAAACCATCCGTGCCGTTGCCCCTGCGACTGCCAGCCTAGTAGCCTTGTATGTGGGTCTGTAAATAATAACTTACTGAGCACTTTGCTATGCAGGGCCCTGAGGCCTCCAGTGCCCCCTCCCCTCCCCCGGAAGGTGGCATTATTGATCCAATGCCTATGCGACAGATGCGGAAAAGGAGGCTCGAAGATGTGACGCCCACACCCAAGCCCGTAGAGTTTGCAGTGCAGGGAAACAAAGCCAAGTCCGCAGCTCCCTGCAGAGCCGTCTACTCCGTCTCTGGACAACGTACCCAGGCTGGGATGTGGGCAATTTGGGGTCCTGAGGGCTTCTCAGCCTCTGACTCACCCAGGGATCCTGAAGCTCTTGGGAACCATCCACATCTGGGGCAGAGAGGGTGAGGAACACCCCAGCCAGCAGCCCATCGACCCTGCAGGGCGTGAATGGTGGCTGCCTTGCTGGGCACGGTCTTCAAGGATCTTTGGCCTCCCTGTTCCCTTCCCTGTCTTCCTGCCAGTCGCCTAGTTAGCTATGTTGAGATCTCTCTTCTGATGCTGGGTCTGAACCCAGGGCCTCATGCACGCTAGGCAAGCATTCTACCTCTGAGCTCCATCCCCACCCTTTTACATTTTATTTTGAGACAGTCTCCAAGTTGTACAGGCTGGACTCAGACTTGCAGTCCTCCTGCCTCAACCTCCCGCGCAGCTGGCAGCACAGCCATCCTTTACACGCGGCCCCGTGGCTGTCTGTTTTGTGGCCTGCTGCGCCTCAGTCTCTGGGCAGCCTCTTTCTAGAGTGGGCCAGGAGGTTGGCTGGTCTCAGGGCTTCCACTCCTGCCCCTGAGGACCCTGTGAGATGCCAGGCTACCCGGGCTGCCTCTGCCTACCTCCTTCCTGCCGCCCAGTGCTCCGTTTCCAGTGTGGACCCCTTACCTCCTGTGGGCTCCCCCAAAGCCACCCCATCACCAACACCCCGTCTGTCACCCCATCTCAATCTCAGCCCCATGTCCCACTCCATCAGACACAAGGGTGTTTGCTAGCAAGTACCAGGGCCTGGGTCCTAAAATGACATTTATAATCTTTTTCTTTCTTTTTTTTTATTTTTAAAGAGAAAAAAGAATAAAGCAAAATTTCAAAACAAGATAATGAAGGTGAGAATGGTTAACACATTGTATATTGTTATCTTTAAATTAGTTACCCAGAATACAAGATATCGGCATTTAATTGTCCAAACAATATTAGCACAAACCTTTCTTTTCAATGAACTAAGAGAAACTAGTAGTATAATTAGCTTAACTGCCATATAATATCTGTATCCATATATATATATTTGCTTTTTCCTTCCTTTTTTTCTCCATTTCCCCATCCCAGTTTCTCTTTCCTTTTGAAACTTCCCATTTTGCAATATCTATTGTACATTTTGGATCTTATTTACTCTTTCAGTTTCTCACACTAGGGAGACCATATGATGTTTAAACATGTGCAACCAGTTTATTTCACTTTT
Organism: Dasyprocta punctata; assembly: GCA_004363535.1. Lineage (NCBI taxonomy): Eukaryota > Metazoa > Chordata > Mammalia > Rodentia > Dasyproctidae > Dasyprocta > Dasyprocta punctata. The sequence goes on from RJWM01033968.1 coordinate 17,359, forward strand.
GAGTGTGGTCTCAAATTGCATTCGTTTACCTATAAAAGTCTCTAGTTTATCCTTCTTTATGGCTGAATACTACTCCATTGTATAGAAAGACCACATCTTTTTTATCCATTCTTCAGTTGATGGGCATTTGGGTTGTTTCCAAGATCTAGCTATTTTAAATTATGCTGCTATAAACATGGGCACACATATATCACTGTGGTACAATGCTTTTAATTCTTCTGGGAAGATACCCAGAAGGGGAATAGCTGGGTTGAATGGGACCACCAATCCTAGTTTTTTGAGAAATCTCCACACTGATTTTCACAGTGGTTGCACTAGTCTATACTCCCACCAACAGTGGAGAAAGGTTCCTTTTTCCCCACAGTCCCTCCAGCATTTATTATTGGTTGATTTCTTGATAATAGACATTCTTTCCAGGGTGAGATGGAATTTCATTGTTGTTTTAATTTGCATCTCTTGAATGATCAGTGATGCTGAATATTTTTTCATGTATTTATTTGCTGTTTGTAATTCTTCATCTGAGGAGTGTGTACTCATCTCAGATGCCCATTTTTGGATTAGGTCTTTAAATCGGGGAAGACCGATTTTTTTTGAGTTCTTTATTTGGTCTCAATAGTAATCCTTTGTCTGAGGAACAGCTGGCAAACATTTTCTCCCACATTGTGGGTTGTTTCTTTACTCTGTTGGGGGTTTCTCTCGCTGTGCAAAAACCTTTTAATAAGATGAGATCCCAGTTGTTGATTCTTTGTAGTAGTTCCTGTGTGATCGGGGTTTTATTTATATAGTCTTTGCCTACACCAATGTCTTCAAGAGTTTTACCTACTCTACCTTCTAGTAGATTTAATGTTTCTGCTTTAATATTTAGTTTGTTGATCCATTTCAAATTTAGTTTAGTGCATAGTGAAAGAAATGGGTCTAATTTTAATCTTCAGCATGTGCAGAGCCAGTTTTTCCAGCAACATTTATAAAAGAGACTATCTTTATTTCAATGAATGTGTTTGGAAATTTTGTCAAAGATAAAGTGACTTAGTGTGTCTGGAGTTGTTTCTGCATCTTGTAATCTGCTCCATTGATCTTTGGGTCTTTTTTTTTTTGCCAGTACCATGCTGTTTTTATCACGGTAGTTTTGTAGTATAGCTTCAAGTCTGGGATTATGATGCCCCTTGCCTTGCCTTTGTTGCACAGAAGTGCCTTTGCTAGTCCAGGTCTTTTCTGGTTCCAGATGAATTTTAGAATTGTTTTCTCTAATTCTTTGAGATAGGCTATTGGAATTTTGAACAGAATTGCATTAAATCTATATAACAGATTTTGGAAGTATGGCCATTTTCACTGTATTGTTTTTTTTCCTACCCAAGAGCAAGGAATATCTTTCCATTTTCTGATATCCTCTTCAATCTCCCTTTTCAGAGTACAGTAGTTTTCAATGTAGAGGTCTTTTATATCATTTGTTAGATTGATTCATTTCTTGGGGATGTTATTGTGAAAGGTGTTGTTTTCCTGATTTCTCTCTCAGTGAGTTTGTTATTCATGTGCAGGAAGGCTATTGATTTTTGAGTGTTGATTTTGTATCCAGCTATGTTACTGAATTTGTTTATTAAATCTAATTTTTTAGTGGAGTTTTTGAGATCTTCCATTTAGAGTATCATGTTACTTGCAAATAATGGTAATTTAGCATCTTTCTCTCCTATCCTTATTCCTTTTATTTCTTTCTCTTGTCTAATTGCTCCGGCTAAAGTTTCCAGGACTATGTTGAATAAGAGTGGAGACAGTGGACATCCTTGTCTTGATTTTAGAGACAAAGCTTTTTTGTTCATTTAGTATGATGTTGGTTGTTGGTTTGTCATAGTTGGCTTTTATGAGATTGAAATAAAGACCATATATTTAAATTTTCTGTAGGGTTTTTACCATGAATGGGTGTTGGACTTTGCCAAAGGCTTTTTCTGCATCTATTGAGATGATCATATGGTTTTTGTCCTTGGCTCTGTTAATATGATATATTACATTTATTGATTTATGTCTATTGAACCATCCCTGCACCCCTGGGATAAATCACACTTGGTCATGGTGTATAATTTTCTTGATGATTTGCTGCATTCTGTTTGCCAATATCCTATTGAGGATTTTTGCATCTATATTCACTAGGGAGATTAGCCTATAATTCTCTTTCTTAGTTTGGTTTTTCTCTGGTTTTGCTTGTTTCCAGGAATGAATTTGGGAGTATTGCTTCCCTTTCAATTTCATTAAAAAGTTTGAGGAGTAGAGGTGTTAGGTTTTCTCTAAATTTCTTGTAGAATTCAGCAGTGAATCTGTCAGGTCCAGGCTTTTATTGTTTGCAGGTTTTTAATTACATCTTCAACTTCATTGATTGATAAAGTTTTATTTAGAATTTTTATATCTTCTTGATTCAGTTTTGGTAATTCATATGTATCTAGGAATCTTTCCATTTCTTCTGCATTTTCCATCTTTTTAGAATACATGTTTTCAAAGTAGGTATGGATGATTCTGGATTTCTACAGGAACCGTTATGATTTTGCCCTTTTAATTCCTAATGGCATGGATTTGAGTCTTTTCTTTCTTTTTTTAATAAGGTTGGATAAGGGCTTGTTGATTTTATTTAATCTTTTTTTTTTTTTTTTTTTTTTTTTTTTTTTTTTTTTTTTTTTTTTTTTTTTTTTTTTTTTTTTTTTTTTTTTTTTTTTTTTTTTTTTTTTTTTTTTTTTTTTTTTTTTTTTTTTTTTTTTTTTTTTTTTTTTTTTTTTTTTTTTTTTTTTTTTTTTTTTT
>RJWM01033969.1:0-20142 GCA_004363535.1 Dasyprocta punctata
GTTCTACTGCCCTGCCCAAATACTTCCTTTTTGTATTTCATATGTAAACTCACAGCTCTTATCAAAAATAACAGAAATATGGTTTTGTAAGGATCTTTTTTGCATTGGAAATATAAATATACATATTTAAAATGTAGACATTCTTTAAGTCAAGACTGTTCTAGTAAGTAGTTCTAAGATTTATAAAGATTTTGCATACACACTGATTCTTTCATTTTGAGCCGCAGACACCAAAAATCCCACAGGAAGTTGTCTTTGTAAGTGTTGCGGTTTTTTAGTTTCCTGTTCTGTTGAATTAGACAGAAATAAATCTGTGCAAGGGGAGAAATTGTTCGTTAAACTTTATTATAAGTCTAAATGAGCATTTTCTTGTATTTCTTCCCACTGAAGTGATCTATGGATATTGCAACCATATTGATCTGTAAGCACTAACATTTTATTCTAATTTGAAGAATGAACGTTGTGTGTTCAATGGTTGAAGTCTTAACTGTCAAAGTGAAGGGTGATTCTGAGGTTGTGCTTCACGCTTCCCACAATCTATCAAAACACCTCTCTCAAAATAAACTGTAGGAATGCAAATATGTTTTTAATTTTTGACAACAGTATTTCATCTTTATTTTTATAAATGACAAAAATTTTCCCTTGGCTATTTGCAATAAATCAGATAACATAAAAATACATTTCAATTTGGATATTAAGGGGCTGGGGATTTAGTTCAATGGCATAAGCACTTGCTTGGCAAGTGTGAGGTCATGAGTTTGATCCATGGTACCAAAAAAAAAAATTTTAGATACTAAAATATCTCTACGGTTCACATGGTAGTTTAATACAACTCAATTGAGATAGAATTCAACTTTAAAGTCCCATTGAAAAATTTTCAAGGGATCTATAATTCACTGAATTATTTTTATTTTTATTGATAGAATTTTTCTCAAAGCAGAATGTTTTTGTTTGCCTTCATTTTTTAAACCATGGCAGAGGTGAAACTATTTAAATCATATTGAGAGACTTGATGTCAGAGTGACAAATGGGAACGAGGAAAAGGTGGCAGTACATTTGTTGCTGTCATCTCTAACTTTAGGTGTTATTAAGACCTTTCCTTCCTTTTAGGCAAGTTATACAGACTGACCACTTATTAACTGGTAAAGATAATGAGAAAGGTTCCACAGCCACCTTTTAAAATAAAACATGCCTACTAAAGCTTCTTTTTTTTTTTTAACGGTGTTTGCTCATTAGGAAATTTTGTCACCATTCTTAAGAGAATAAGTAACAAAAACTATCCATAAACAAAACAATCACACATATGTATAACCTTAAAACAAAAAAGGGCTTCAAGAAAAGAAAGGACAAAAGAAAGAATTAGGGTTTGATTTGCAAAATGCTCTTTTCTAGTTCCCATAGTTCAGGGCAGCAAAATATATGATACTTTACTTTGAAACCTTAATTGATCCTTACGTATCAAATGCAGGTATTTTGTGGTTAAAATTGTTTAATGTTTTCATACAGTCGAATTTTACAGAGAAAATCATTGTTTAAAACCTGAATTTTATGCCATTTTTCATTTCTTGCGTGCCGGTTGTGGTACTATGCAGTACTAGGTTCTCTAAAGATTTTATGTAGATGCTACTTAATGTCACTAAAAATGTCTGACATCTGTGGAGAGCTTTAGGTTCTACAAAGCGTGATGAGGCTCGGAATAGTTTCCCGTGTGTTCTTTTACTGTTTATCAAGGCGCAATGTGTTCTTTTACTGTGCGTTCTTTTACTGTTTATCAAGTTTGTGTGGCAGCTGGCTAACCTGGGCCATGAACTTGGGGTCTTTACATTCTTTCTTGCCTACCGTGAGCTAGAGAGACAGAATTTAGCAATGCGGGGCAGACTGACCCCTTCCCTGGCAAGGAATTTCAGCAATGTCAATGGCCAAAAATACACTTTTGAGATCTCAGGGCCCAGTGTGGGGTGGGCCGAGATGTTACAATCACTGGGGTATTTCTCAGACTGCTGGCCCTTCCAAGTGCCCAAGGCATGGGTTTGTCGCGAAGGAGAACAAGTCCTGGGCCTGCCGGGGCGCTGCAGTGATGAATGCCTGGACGCCCTTTGCACAAAAGTGCACTCTGCCTTCGTGAGTCAACGACGCCCAGGCGCGTGTGACGGCCGTGACCGCCGATGCTCGCGCAGCTCGGGAAACGGCTGCAGGGATCTGCCAGGCCAGCCTTTTCCTGCCACACTCCTGCGTGGGGCTCCCCTGGCGTGGCTGGCAGAGGAGCAAGCAGAGTTTCTGCAGGGGGTCGAAAATGCTTTGGTGCATAGGGACGTGAGGTCCTAGGGGAAATTCTGCCGGACCTTTGATTAAAAACAAACAGGAAGACTCACAGCGCAGCGGAAACTGCCTTCAAGTTACTTAGGCTGCGGGGCTCTTCCTTCCGCGCCTGGGTCGGACCCCTGCCGCGGCCCCGCCCACCGCGCTCGCCCCGCCCACCGCCGTTCGCCCCGCCCACCGCCGTTCGCCCCGCCCACGCCGGGCCGGGCATGCTCAGTGGGCCGGGCTGGCAGGTTTGCGTGGCCGCTGGAGTTGCCGACCCCGCTCAGCCAGCCGCCGACGCCGCGTCCTTTCGCGGCCGCGCGTTCCGGGGAAGTTACGTGCGGGAGCCGGTTTCTGAGGAGACGCTGGGAGGCCCCGGGCGCTGCCGAGCGGCGAGCAAGCGAGGCCGACGTGGCCGGCTTGAGGGCGCTTCGGGAGGCCGAGCGGGCGGCACACTCGGAGGGAGGCGCCGGCCGGGCGCGCCCCGCGGAGAGGACCCGGGCGGGGCGGGCGCTTCCCGGACTTTTGTCCGAGTTGAATCCCCTCCCCTGGGCCGGGCCCTTCCGGCCGCCCCCGCCCCGGCCCCGCTCGCTGCCGGGCGATGTTTATTCGGGCTGTGGCGTGAGGAGCGGGCGGGCTGGCGGCGCGGAGTCTCGGGTCCGAGGAGCTTCGCGCGGCGCCGGAGAGAGACAAGATGTCCGCCAGGGCCGCGGCCGCCAAGGTGAGCGCTCCGTGGCCGGCGAGTCGGGCCGAGGCGAGCAGCGCGGCCGCCCGCTGGGTCCAGCCGCGCCCCTCCCTCCCGCGCAGGCGGCTGCGGAGGTGCCGAGGTGCCGGGGGCGGCGGTGCGGGCCGGGCTCGGCCGGGGAGGGGTCGCGGAGGCGCGGGCAGGTGCATCGCCGCCGGCGCGGGGCCGTCCCGGGGCGGACGAGGACGCGCAACAGGTCCCGCGCGGGGACGCGGGAGCCGGAGAGGGGCCGGGCCAGGCCGGCGGCCGCGGCGGGGCTGCTGCCTCCGGAGTGCTTGTCCCCGGTGAAACCGTGTAGTTTCGATCTGATGTCACCCGCTGCGGTATGCGTATGGCAGCGATAAGACCTTGGCACGGCCAGACACTCAGCTTGGGAGTAGTGTAGGTGTTGGCTTTTTTTTTTTTTTTTAACATGTTCTATTAAGGTAACTTTGAAAAAGTTAAGTTCTTGAAACTTTTTTATGATTTGAATTAAGCTTCCAAAAGTTATTTTAAAAAAAAGTGTTCCTGCATTTGGACAGTAGGATGAATTTAGATTACTGATTAGTAAACAGCTTGGACACAATAAAACTTTTCCTGTTAGTTTTCCCAATTGAGTATTACGTTACTTTCTCAGTGCTTTGAAACTAACTTGCATAGTATATGAAAAAGCTAAAATTTCTGAAGACCAGTTTGCTTCTCCCCTTCTATATGTTTTAATCTTTTTCATCATAAGGTAGTACTGTTCTTGCTCTTTCAAAGAATAACAGAAGAATAACCAAAGAGTGAAAGAACAAAACTCCCCTTTTAAAAGGTCAATTCATTACTTCAAATGTTATCGAGGTACTTAAAGAGGTGGTGATTTTATGTATTTATTTTTCTGCTTGAAATGTTTATTCATAATCTCTAGAAATGGGTATAAATAATATGCCCCTGAAGTTTCTGAACTCCAGCAGGACCTTGTTTTCTGTCTGGCAGAAGGTAGCAGTTACATTTTAGTAGTGAATAGATCGTTTTCAAGAATATGGTATGTCTTATTTAAGAAAAGATTAGTAATTTTTTTTGGCCTGAAGTTGAAGTACAAGTTGGTAAGTCTTGATCCAGACATTTATGATAAAAAGCAAAGTTTCGCTTTGTTTAAAAAATAAGCTCACATCATTTACCTTTTCTGGGGCTTTCTTTCCTAGGAGGAAAGGCTTTCTTTCTGTTTTAACAAAGAATGTCACTTTGAAGAGTGATATGCAAGTCAGCACACCTTTAAAGGATTATTTTAAGTGTGGAGAAAAATGTTTTCAATAAATTGCCATAGTAATGCGAAATACAATAGAAAGAGGAGCACTTGTGCTCCTGAGTTACGATATTGTTTATGTTTATGGCACACTGCAGCACTTCACTAAATATGACATTGTAGAAACTACATGCTTAAGTGTTTGAGTAGCAGTTGGACACTTTTAACGCTATATTACGAGGCTACGAGTAAAGCCAACCACAAATAGGTAAATTGAAATGATCATCAGTTGTTTCCCTAAGTCACATTTAATTTTTAAGCTGCTCAAAATGCTTAGTAAGCCCCAAGGTCTATATTCAGTATTTACACAGGGTGCTTTTGTTTCTGTCACTTTTAAGTTAAAACAAAAACATTAGTTCCATCCTGAACACCTCAAAAACTCTTTGTCTAAGCCAGTACTTTTGCTTCTGTATTTTTCCTGTGGTTAAGTAGTTTTTCATCCCACGAATATGCGGTAATCAATATAATCATTGCCTTGTTGATCGACATTTAACTTATTTCCAGGATTCTGGTGGTGTAGCATTTTATATATAGACTTGTTTTTATATCTGTCTACATGGCAAATTCTTAATGAAATTCCTGAGTCAAAGATATGTGGATTTGAAATTCTGATACACACCTCAGAATCTTTTTCCAAAAAGATTGCATGTAGGAGTAAATATAACAAATACTGGTGAAGTGCCTGCATCTCAACGAAGGACATAAAATCAGAGTGAGAGAAAAAATAATACACTTTCTGAATGAAGAGAGTCAATACTGTAGAATTTGCCACCCCACTCCCCCACTGTGTACAAATGTTAATAGAATTACAATATGGTATTGCAGAAAACTTGACCAGAGATAGGGAAGTTTACTTGATAAATGAAATAGCCACAAAATTTTAGGGAAAAAAGTGCCTTAAAGAAAACTTACTTTGTTATAAGTTCGAAGTAATTGAAAGTAATATATGAGTTCAGGAACAGAAAATGGAGCCACAGAGTTCAGAAACACATTTCTGGGCGTTTTGGTGATTGTGATCAGTATCATTTAATGTGTGTCAGGTGTTGACTGATGTGCTTAATTCACTCATTTAACTCTTACAGTAATAATCCCTGGAGTCAGCATTTTATCTGAACTTTTTAGATTAAGAAATTGAAACAGATGAAGTAACTTGGCTGGACTGATTTACTCCTTCAAGAAGGAAAATTGTGATTATAGTAAATTAACACTATGAGTTAGTGGGGAAGGGACAGGTTATTCAGAAAATAGTGCTTGGATTGTTGGTTATCCACTAGTTTGAATTCTTTTTGCTTGACATGCCAAATGAAAAAAAACAAAAACAAAACTAAATGTTTGAAAAAGCAAGTAAGTCACAAAACTCTGGGTGATAATGTCGGTTACCTTTCTTCCTTTTTTTATTATGCTGTACCTGGTTGGAAAGGGCTTCTCCGTGTGTCTTACTAAGTGCTTAATAATTACTTTATGCATGAACTTTTCTGAAAGTTAAGAACTACAGAAAAAAGCCTGGTGTGGTGTGCACACCTGTAATCTCAGCACTTATGAGGCTGGGGCAGGAGGATCTCTTAGAGTTCAAGGGCAACCTGGACTATATGGAGAACAGCCTGAACTACACTGCGGTCCCCTCCCACCCCCGAAAACATAGAACTGCAAAAAACAGCTAAGCTGATGAACAAAACTCATCAGTCTTTATGGATGGGGATTGTTTCCTGAGTAACTGTTACAGTGTAGTTTAAATTTTGGTCCTTAACTAATCAGTCTGTATTTGCTTCTTACTGCTTTAAGAGTAAAGTAAGAACACATTGTGGTTTATGAGAATTTGCTTAATTTTGTCTGTAAACTTCTAGTAATCTTCACTGTAGTAATACTTTTCTGAGTCTCCTTAGTTTGTATGTTTTCCGCTAGAAAATACTTGTGTAGCATTTTACGCAATATATGTGTATTAGTATATATATATATATACACACATATATATACTAATATTCATATACATACGTATACTCCATATATATGTAGTATATTATGTTAGTATGTTTGGCATTTTAAATGCTTGTGGTTAAAGCTTTAATTTACTTAGTTGGCTGATAATTCTAACTACATTTTGTAATTTTATTCAAAAACTTATTTTAGGATAAAACTTAATTTGTATAGTGCCTTTTCTCACCACTGATATTTTCATGTTAGGAACTTTCATGTTAGGAACTTACATGTTAGTACTGCTTCTTATTTGGTTTGAAGGAAAAAAAAATGTACAGTGTTTCATCACCCGCTTCTGCTCAGTCCTGGAGACAGTGTTCTGGCTCTACCTTTTACTTGTTTTTTAATTTTTTTAAATTTTATCCTATTTAGAGGCCAAATGTAAACTCAGGACAGTTCTAAGAGTAAACAGTATAAATAAGATAGATCACAATGTCGCAAAGGAAGATGACTTAAAATAATAGTTTTATTGAAAATTTCGGAAATGTAATTCTGCCTGTTACATAACCTGGTTATACTAAAAATGTGGTCTGCTGCAAGCCCAGGAGCCTTGCTGTACAAAGTCACAGCGCGTCCCAGGACTGTGCCCCATGCATTCACACACAGCGCTGAGTCCTGACTGAGCACTAGTAGCTGAAGACGAGCTAGCGGAATGAGCTGTTACTTTTGACCAAAGGTTTTGATCATATCTCAAAATTGAAAGATAGGTTGTATCTAGCCTGACATTCCTGACGTATTTGACTGGAACTTGCTTTGTAGCTGTGAATTTTGAAAGCCAGTGCTGAAAAAACTTTTTAGTGTAACAACACTTAATCTTGTTGAGAGGCATTAGTTTACCAAGTTTTAAAAGTTAATCTAAATTTTGGCATACTACACAACAGTGTCTCTTGTATAAACCAACAATAAAAATAGGACTTTTTACTGTCTCTGACCTAGAAGGCTTCTTAATTTATTTATTACAAGAAGAGTGGCTTCAGGTTGCTCCTTTACGGGTTAGGCAGGTTGCTTTATTTCCATTCCTTCTTATACAAATAAATTCTTAATAATGAGAAGTATGTGGGGAGGACATGGGAAAGAAGTTTTATTTTGCATCCTAAAAATGGATGAAAATAAGTGGACTCTGAGAGATTGCCTGTACTTGCAAAGCACTGTTGGAGACCCCGAGAAGACACGTGGTGCCAAACTTTGTACCATAAAACACACCATTTTGAAGTTTAATGAAGCCTTGTTATATAGTATGTGTAGTGTTCAGTGCTGAATCATAGGTGGTCCTTTGGATTCATCAAAAGATTAGATTTTAGTAGTTTGCCTTTTAGGTGCATTTCAGGTATGTAAATGGAACAACCTAACTTTTGTGGTGGCAGAATACTAGGAGGTGGATTGACTGATGAATGAACTCAGTTATTCTGGCTAGCATGCGTAGCAAGGGGTAAAGATGGGTACTAATTAGGAACATGAGATTGGCATGTGCCTGATTGAAGTAAAAACATTTTTTTTAATTTACTGAAATACTTTCTGGTTTTATTTTTTTAAAATAGTGTGGATTCCCAAGGATCAAAAAGGTTTTTTTGTTTGTTTTGTTTTGATCTTAGTTGTCTCAGGAATTTTCGCTCTTTTGGAATTGTCACTAGTATGTTCAGGGTTTGTGCTGAGTATTGCACATTAAATTTATGATTAGTTCCTTTAATTCAGTATATAATTCTAAAATTGAGAAGGATACTGGTGATAACTAATTCTTATTTTAAATGTTTATTTGAATTGCATCTGGATGCATCCAAGGAAGTGTTCACGTATGTGTGTGTGTGTGCACGCGTGCATGATTGGATTGTTTTAAGAATGCAGAAAGTTTAAAAAAATATAAACGGAAATTTACATAAAGCTACTTGGATGTATGGATACTATGTTGTTACTGTTCACCTTTAGGGCTTAAATTGTGCAATATGTGACAGTGGATTTTTAAAACTTTTATGTTAACGTACTGCATACCTACTTGTACTAAGTAGGTTCTGTCCTGGGTGCTACATGTAGAGCAGGGAACTCACCTCTGTGCTGACTGACCCGGTTAACAGTGAGGGCCAGCAGCAGCAAGTAAAATGCCACGCATAGTGATCGGTGCTAGAATCTTAACAGGGTCATCCTCTCCCCTCCCCAGAGATTATATCTATCATGTCTTCTATAGTACTTATTTTTTTTCAATTTCTTTATAATTTTACCACCTAATTATGCATTCCATTAACACTAGTTTTGCCTGTCTCTGAATTTGGTTCAACCAGAATCTTCCCATATTGGATATGGCTTGATTTTCTCAGCACTGTGTGTGTAAGTGATCTGTGTAGTGAATGATGGTAGTTCATTAGTTTACATTGTACTCATATATAAACTTGATAGTCTTATTATGTGAGGATTTACTGCCACATATTGGCATTAAGGAAAATAGTTTGACTTATACTTTCCAGCAGTGGATATTGTGTATATCTGTCTGAGGAATAAGAATTGGATTGGGTATTAGCCAGTCACTGGAGTACTAACAATTGTGTAAAAGGTAGGAAGCTGTCTGGTATTTTTTAGGTTGTTTATCTTGAAAAGTCAACTTGGTTTTAATTTTGAGGACATTTTCTGACTAAATCTTAAATCTGTCATCTTAAAGTATGTTTCAGTAGGCATTCACTTATCTATGATCAGACCACTAAAAGTCGTAATCAAGAGAAGTATTTGTTTTGGCCCAAAACAGTAAAACTAAGCTCCCTTTAAAAATGTAATGCAGGAAATCTTAACTGGTAGTATCACATAAAGGAACTTCATAAGACTTATTTACTGTTTTTTGAAAAATCATGGTGAATGTTGGACTAACTAAACAAAACTGTCCGTACCCCTGTTTTGATGTTTATCACCCGTCAAATCAAAAGACAGTGGCCATGGCCAGTAGTTTCCCGTTTGGGTTGTAAATATGAGAACTATGTGCCAATAATAAACAGTAGCCTCTCACGTTGAGTGCTGACTCTGTGACAGCGAAGTGTTTTGTGTGCACGATCCTATTTAGTCTTCACAATTCTGTTGTACTACGGTGTCTTTTACAGATGAAGGCTGAGATTAAATTTACTTGTCGTAATTAGTCACATCAGCTTACATACTTTGTTTTAACTCATACATGTTCACATTTATACGTTCATGTGTTTTAATGAGTATCAGGCCAGTATGGAATGGTGTTAGGTGAGTCTTAGACCAGCCAAGTGGCATGAATCATGAAAGCCAGAAGAGAGGTGCCATGGCAGTTGAAGAACAAAAGCGGGGTTAAAGGAAGCAGCTGTTACTGTGCTTCAGCTGATCGTTGTCTTGGAGGAAGACAGGCCAGATCTTCCAGTTTGTCAAAACAGGTTGTAAATATATATATATATATAAAATATGTATACATATATATATTTACACATAGATTACCCTGACGTCTTTTTAGCTGACTTTCATATCCTTTTATTGTGAAGTACAGTACAAATGTATAAAAATGCATAAAGCAGATGTACATTAATGAATTATTACAAAGTGAGCACCCCGATAAATACCATTCACTTGTCAGCAGGCTAGCTCCTGTACAAAGAGAGACTCAGTAAAATAAAAACTGGACAAATTATCATTGAGTAAGCCTGTTTCTGTCAAGGTATGAGTTTAGGGTCTAGAATTAGTAGCTGTTTTCTCTTAATAAACAACAAATGTAAAAATGCTAACAGTACCCATCTCAGGGTAGCTGTGTGCTTAGTTCAGTGTCTGGCACAATAAGGTTTTATGTTATGTCTTTTTAAAACATTCTAAGTGCAGGCCATTTCAGTATCAGAAGAGGCATATGAAATTATGGTTTTGTGTGTGTATGCACACATACGTATACATACATTTATTTCTGGACAGAGGTCAACCTTTAGATGAGTAGTTTTGCCCAGTAAGATATTTTATAGTTTCAGAGAAGGCACTTGGGCTTTTGAAATACTGTGCTTATGAAAAATTAATTATTATGGCATTAAGATACAGTCTTTAGCTTGGTGGATTAGGCAATAGGTATTAAAGACTGTTTCAGATCTAGTGTACCTGGTTGAGTTTGAGTATCTGCTTAGCATGGTGAATGATGGATTAGCAAGTTCTTGGGCTTTTAATGCACCAGCATCTCAGATCTTTCCACTTGTTCCATCTGTACCTTCTACCTTTTGTATCCTTTCTTTTCCATACCTGTCTGTCTCCTCCCTCCCCAACCAAACTTTTTCTGTAACAGCCTCCTAAGGAGTATCCTAGTCCCTTTTCTTCGCCGTGTGATCTGTTGTTGTAAAATAATTTGTTAAAAATCCAATTTGGATTACTTTCTCCCCAACCCCTCTCTGTACACATGCCCATTTATACTTGCCCTAAGAATTCTTTACTTAGTAACTTTAGAAACAAAGTATCAAAATCCATAATAGGTCAGTAAACTCCTAGTACATTACTTGGCTCCAGTCAGCCCCTGTAGCCTCATTTTGCATCTTTTTCCTGCTTGTTCTCTCATCTTAAACTTTACCGCCTCTTTTTAGTTCCTAGCAGGTACTGCATTTCCTATCAAGTTCCTATTTGAGTTGCTCTCCTGTGCTGTTTTTCTTTCCTTTCTGGTGCTTTGTTAAGCCTGTGATTATATTATGTAGTAGTGAAGTGTTTTGATCATCTGGTTCTCCCATTAGACCATAAGCTCCCTGAGAAACAAGACCATATTGATTGTCTTCTCTATTTGCAGACTTTAACGTAGCGTCTGTCACATAATAAACTCAAAAACATGTGAGTGAATGAGACAGCCTTTCCTACCCCAGGATTTTTGTTTGTGTTGTGTTCTCACCTGGATAGTTTCCCACCTCAGTCCCTCATTCACTTAGCACCTGTCCCTCATTTTTTTTTCTCAAAACTTGTCCTGAGCCCAGAAACTAGCTTAGAATTTTGTGCTTTTAGAAGCTTCCTGTACTGTCCCTCCACAGCACTTCTAGCAGCGTAGTTGTCTGTTGGTTCTTTGATTAATATCTGGTGTCTCTTTTTTATATTGTTAATTTACTTACTGGTTGTGTTAGGCTATCTTAAAATAAGTCTAGAAACTCCCAGAAGATACTAGTATGTTTTCAGTACTGGCTGTATTTTTCTTTTCTGAAGGGGTTATTGCCAGCCTGTGGAAATTTTGCTTTTAGTTACACAATGGTAACAGCAGTGTTGTTAGATCATTCATTTCTAGTCCACTCAAGTTACCTGTGTTTACATTTTTGTTAAGTAGAAAATTTCAAATCCTACAAAAATAGATGAGTATAGTGAATTCCATGTTAGTCGTCATCCAGTACAGTTACGAAATTATGATCAGTCTTTTTTTTTTTTTTCCGGTACCGGGGATCGAACTTACAACCTCGCACCTGCCAGACAGGCGCTTAAGCCACTGAGCCAAACTCCTGGCCTTAGGATTTTGAGGCAGAGTCCCACTATGTAGCTCAGGCTGGCCTTGCGCTCGCATTGTAGCCCAAGCCGGCCTCGAACTCACAACACTCCTCCTACCTCAGTCTCCTGAGTGCTGGGATTAAAGGCGTGCGCCACCACCCCTGGCTGACCAGTCTTGTTTCATCTACACTTCCATTCATTATGTTCTCTCTTTTCCATTATTTTAAAGCGAATGTAGGACATATTTTCATTTGTTAGTATTTGATTGAATATATATTTCTAAATGCTAAGAACACTTTTGAAAAACAGTGTAACTATATTATCATTGTCATACTTTGAAAATAAATTCTGAGTCAGTTTAGTGTTTTCTAATTGTTTTAAATGTCAACTTTCTCTTTTAAGTACTTTTGAAAACTCAGAATCCAAGTAATGCCATCTCATGGTGATCGTTTGGCTTGGCTTTTATCTCTCTTAGACATACAAATCTCCCCATCTCTATTTCTTTCTCTTCACTTTTTCCCTTGCAATTTTATTGGTTGAAGAAGAGGATTATTTGTCCTGTAGAATTTTTCATGGTCTGGATTTTGGTCCTTGCTTTCTCATGGTGGATACAGTGGTGTTCAGCTCTCTGCATTTGGTGCTCAGCCCTCTACATTTCCTGTCAATTCATATTATTTTTTCATACTAAGTCGTTGAACTCTAACCTGTGTGTTTTTCTACATGGAACATATCTCAATTTTAGATACAGTAGTCACATCTTAAGCACTCAGTAGCCAGTTGTGGCTGGTAGTTGCCATGTTACTCACCACAGATCTGGAGCCTTGATCAGATTCAATTCAATTTGTTTTTTATAAGACTAAATCATAAAGTTTATTAGATTTGAGAGATTTTTATTGTTACTTTTAGATGATGTTAAGCATAATGAATGTGTAGATTCCTTAAAAATATTTTTTTGTTAGTACATGTTTGCAGTACATAATGTTCATATTCTTTGTGTGGAGGTAGATACATCTTAGTTCCTACCCTTTGCCTTCAGCCCACCTGCTTCCATCTCGATTCCCTTCCCATTTGAGAAGGATCTGTCTCCCTACTTCCTGTTATCTTTAATTTACTAGCTGTTGCAAAATGATGCTCAAATTTTATTCTTTTTTCTTCTCTTGTTAGCCAGAATATCTATAAAAATAGAAACTTGCCCTCCTCAACTAGTTACCCAGTGATACTGTTTATACAGGAAAGATAGAATAAATATGGTAAGTCCCCAACTTACAAACATTTGAGTTGTGGTCTTTCACAGGTGCACCTTACACAGTACACTTGACTCACTTTGTTGGATATGAATAAATGTAAATTGTGAGACAGGGACTGGTTAGTCCCTTAGATTGCCAAGGATAGGCTCAAATTTGCCACCCTTCTGCTTCAGCCTTCCAAGAGGGCTGGGATTTCATGTATCCACCACTCCTAGCTGCTTTTTTTTTTTTCCAAAATTACTGTCATCCCCATATACCTTTGTAGCGTTTTTCTTGAACTTTTTTTTTTTTTTTTTTGCGGTACTGGGGATTGAACTCACAACCTTGCACCTTCCAGGGCAGGTGCTTAAGCCACTGAGCCAAACTCCCAGCCCTGGTTTTTTGAGGCAGGGTCGCACTGTGTAGCTCAGGCCGGCCTTGCGCTCGCTTTGTACCCCAGGCCGGCCTCGAACTCACAATGCTCCTCCTGCCTCAGCCTCCCGAGTGCTGGGATTAAAGGCGTGCGCCACCACGCCCGGCTTGAACTTTTTATTTTGAAATATTAGACTTACAGTAAAGTTAATCTTTTCTTCCCTGCCACCATCTTCCACGTTCATCTGTTATACAGTTTTGCTCCTTTGTTAGGGTTCTCCTTTTTAGACGCACACCCCCCCATCTTTGTGGTTTTACTGTTCTTGGATATGTGAAGGATGTGTCATGGGTCAGTCCCGTGGTTCTAAGAATCAAAGCTACACCAAAGGATGTGCTCAGAGAATGTGACACTCTCTATTTTTGCTACCCCATTCTCTTTGTTCTCCTTTTTACCAGAAAAATTTTGAGAGGTCTTTATCTTCAATGATTAGAAAATGTCATAACCTAAAAATAGTTTCGTTTTTGATAACTGGAAAGAATTCTGGATTTCAAACTTTCAGGAGTATCTGTAACTGTTCCTGATGGAATTTTCTGTTTTTGAGGTGTGTGTAAAAAATATAGTGAATGTTGGAAATTTTATTGCAGTGAAAGATACACTGTCATTATTCTCCCTCAAAATAATCCCCCGCCTTTTTTTCTCTCCCCTTGGGTACTGGGAATTGAACTCAGAACCTCACGCTCAGTCCCCCTCCTTTGAAACATCCTTGTCCCTTCATTTTTGTCACTTTCTGAAGCCCTTCTGTGTTAGTCCTCTTTCATGCGTTTCAGTGTCATGGCTGCCTTGATGGCCTCAGTCAGTTAAAAAAGATGACCTTTCATGGTCATTTTGACTTTGGGGAAGAACCAGAAGTTATGTGATGCAGATCTGGTGAATAAGGTGGATGAGGACACACCATCATGTTTTTATGAGCCTGCCTTTTCTGTTGGATGGTACTAGATAACAACATTTGCCGTCATTTTGATCACACCTTCATGAGAGAGGACTTTCGGAACTGCTTCAGAAGGCGAGGGGGCAACTATGGGTTAAGTGTGAAGGGGGGTATTTGAGTGGCAGTGTGTCTTTTACTGTATATTTGGATCGCACCTCATTCTGTACCTGTAGTGGTAACTTACTTAAACATGATACTCATCTATTTTGGTTTTAGGACAACGGCTAATACAGCAACTCATCTGTGAACTTAACATTTTTAGCAAAACCCCAGCTTCAATCAAAAATTTCACACAGAAGTGTTTCACCTAATATTTCCTAATTAAATGCACATTATCATTTGCCTTCTAGATTGTTAGTCAAAGGGTGGGCACAATGAAGTACAATGTTTTAAAATTTAACTGTTGTTGAGTATAATAGAGTGTTGGATTGTAAGTTTACTTTATTTCTATTTAGATTTCTGTCCTGTGGTTATATTCTTTACACTCTTGTTGTTTGCTTAGTTTTTTGTTTTCTTTTGAGATAAGGTCTCAGTATTTAGTCCACACTTACCTTGAACTACCTCTGTAGCCCAGGCTGGCCTCCAACTTGCCATCTTCCTGTCTCAGCCTTCTGAGTGCTGGAATTACAGGTATGTGCTACCATGCCCAGCTTGTTTTGCCAGTTACTCCTCAATGTTTAGTGAGTTCTTGTGTTTCTGAAGTTTGTTGAATCTCTGGGCTCTGCAAATGTTTCCATGACTTTAGATTGATAATTGCCTTTAGATTGATTTTTTTTTTCCCTGCTTCTTGGGTGTCTCAATTTTGAGAATTTAACAGGTAGTCCTCAGTCAGTACAAATATAGTACATTTCCCTACCTTTTAACACATATGCTGCTCTCTTTGTACTTCATTTTCATAATAGTGATCAGAATTCATATTCAGGTTTGTAGTAGAAAGTTCATAGGGGGCCGGGGCTGTCCTTACACTTCTCATTTAGTTTCTGACTCAATCTCATCTCATTAAATAATTTTGCTTTCTATTTTGGATGGAAAAAAAAAAAACAACCCAACAACAAAAAAACCAGCCCTAACCACTTGGGAACACAGGAAATCGGAAACATTTTGGTGTGACAGCTTTGCTCACAAAAGGAACCCAGTGATAGCACCAGTGTGTTCCGTATCTTTACTACTTGATTTTCCTAAATGTAGATTGTTAGGAAATTGACCCGCACGCTTACAGAGATGGTACCGAAAAATTTATTCTAGGTAAATAATTTAATAATGTTTAAGAGTCTAATAATGTGTAAATTTCATGGAAATTTTGCCCTTTTATGATGTCAGATAAGGTAAATCAACTTCAAATTGATGTGTTTTTTTTTTTGTTTTTTTGGTTTTTTTTTTTGGTACTGGAGATCAAACTGACAGCATCACACTGGCCAGGCAGGTGCTTCTGCCTCTGAGCTAGATCCCCATTCGTTCATTTCAAATTGAGAGACCATCAGCTTTTACATTTTGTTCTGGTGTATTGTCTGGATGATAAGTGATGTTTTCTATTGGCTCCATTGGTTTTCACATATTCTTAATGGTGACTCCTCAAATTTCTTTAGTTTTTTTACCCCTACAGTATCAGTAGGCCCCCTGGGTAATCTTGGTTCTTTGGTTATTGGATCTTTTCTCTTGGTTTTAGTGTTACTGCCCTGTTGATTACTCTTAGATCTTTATCTACTCTGGATAGCAGTATTGATCTACAGACACATATCCATCTGCCTCCTTCCCATATCTCTATTCTACTGTGTCCATAGATACATTAAGTTAAGCATATCTGCATTTGTAATCTTTTTCTGCCTTTTTTTTTTGTACTAGAGATTGAACTGACAGCATCACACTGCATTTGTAATCTTCTGCCTTTTCATTCAGCTGCCTGGTTCAGAAATCCAAAAATTATCTTTACCTTTGCCCTTGTAAACATTTTTTTGAAAAGGAAAGCACTCACAATAAAAATGTAACACTCTCTTAGTTTCTGTTGCCCTGTTTCAGAGCCTCATGTCTCTTAGGTATTCTTCCCAAGGTCTCCATGCCTCAAACCCATCTTCCACATTAGTCTTGAGAAGGAAATCTGATTATATCATTTGATTATCTAAAATTTGTCGGTGTCTTCCTATTGAGCTTAACATCCTCAGCATTACATCACAAGATCTGGTACCTTACAACTTTTCATCCTCTCCCACAAATTGTTTAAGTCAGTTATATCAAAGAAAACTGTCCTGTGGGTTCTTGCACCCTATTTTTTCCGTGTTTGATTTCTGATTACCCCTAAGGGATGGTGAAACTGCCTAGGATTAGAATCTGGAGTTTTGGCAGGAAACCCTTTAGAGTTGGTGATCTGAGTAGTGTCTTTGCCAGCTGGATCTTAGAACAAAGAAACCAAACAAACTCTTGGCAAATTCTGAAATACAGCTTTTTTGCTTCTCCAGAAATCGTGATTCTAGTCAGTTGATGCTTAGAAGTGTATGCAGAACTAATCCAATGATCATGAATTGCAGTCACTTTTGATGCCTATAGGGCATCACTAATTACTGAATTTGTGTACTGTTCTTGAGAATTGTAGTCTAATAGAATTTTGGAGCTGGAAAGATATTTTTACTCGATAATCTCATCTAGTTTCTAATTTTATAGGTGAGGAAACCTAGTGTTACATTTCTAGTTTATGACAGGTTTGAGTGCTGGTTTTGCTATTTCTGGGCTAGTTCATTTTTTACTTATTAGCATCTTTCATAGTTACTGGGGAATAATAATACTACAGTCACAGTCCTTGGTCTCCTACAAGCCTGCATGTTTTAGGTATGAGACTAATGGTTTAACAGACAGTCCCTGTGCAAACTGTGTAGTTATTTGTTCTCTCAATTCTTTTAAAGACAACTGATATGCAAACTTACAGTATAAATACGCTTATTTAATGATAGTTGAATATTAGAAAACAGTGCAAAAGGGCTCACAGTGAAACTCATAAGACACCTAATTCTTGTTTCTCCTCTACTTCACAGGCCCTTGTTTCTTAGGTGCCTTTCCAAAGGAAGCCACTCCTCCCTTTTCTGAAGCATCAAAATTGTCAACCATCAATGGCCCTTTAAAAACGATAGTGCTCTTGGAAATAGTTCTTAGTAAGTTTACTGGTACTAAACGTGTTTTTAATCAATGTTA
Organism: Dasyprocta punctata; assembly: GCA_004363535.1. Taxonomy (NCBI): domain Eukaryota; kingdom Metazoa; phylum Chordata; class Mammalia; order Rodentia; family Dasyproctidae; genus Dasyprocta; species Dasyprocta punctata. Next base: position 17,476 of record RJWM01033969.1, read on the forward strand.
GCTTCAACTTCTGAATGGTCTATTAGAAGGAGTTCTTCTGTCCCCCACTCCTGAGGATTTTATTATGATCATTTTCAAACATATAGAAAGTTGAAAGAATTTAAAGTGGATTCCTGAATCCTGACCACCAAGATTCTACCACTGCGATTTTACTATATTTGTGTCATTTCACATCTATGTTTATTCATCTATACAGCCTCAGCTCAATCAAAACTCATTAGGATTGCCTGGTTATACAAACAACCATCAATAGACTTACCTACTTCTGCTGCTGAAGCAAATGAGGGGAGGGTGAGAGGTGGAAAGGGATGACATGGGTGGTGGTTTAAACTGAGAATACACCTCTCTGTCTTTGTCTCTGTCTCTGTCTGTCTGTCTCTCTTTCTGGGTGAGTGGTACAGCATAGAAATTCATTATGGATTAAATTAGTTTTCTGTGCTGGTCAAGAGACTAGCTCACCACTCCTTTTGATATTTCATGCTCTATTACCTTGTTGTACACATCTCCTTTCAGATAAATCAAGCTAATAAAATTGAGCTACATCGTTACCCTTTTGAAGAGGCTGTTGAGTTAGCTGAGTTGTATACTTTTCAAAATCCCTCAGAGAAAAAAATGCTAATTTTGATGTTAAATGAGGAGGGCGGTTACATTTTGATTTTTTTTTTCTCCCTAACTTGTACAAAAAATAGTATTTCTCTTGGAGATTATAAATTGAGACCTTAATGTATGACTGTCTTTCTAATAGTAGAATAAACAATTTTTTAAATTAACGGTAAGACATAATTCCTTTAAACATTTGATTTTTTTCTAAAAGCCAAGTTAAAAGTGGATACTATTTGAAATTTTAGTTAGGAGTGGAATTTGGTGAATGTAATTAAAAATGCATTGCCAGTTTGTTCTGATTAGGAATGGACAAAGGGAGCAAAAAGAACACGTGATGGAAAAATGTCACCCATAGCCTCTTTTCTCTGAAGATGATTAGTGTTAACATTTGGTATATTCTTTCAGTCTTTTTTTCCCCTACTCATGTTTAAACAAAATTAGAATGATTGTATACAAGGTGCTTCATAGCCTGCTGTCCTTCCCCTAACATTAAATGAGCTAGGTGGTCATTAAAAATATATAGAGGATGATAGACTTTATCACTTGCAGACTATTAGGAAAGGAATTAAAAAGGAAGAGAAGCAATGTTCCTGGTTAACAAAGTGAATGTAAGAAAGACCAACTTAGAGCTGTGCCAAACAGTTCTCATTCCTAGTATCAGCTGAGACTGGACAGACTGACAATTATTCCAGATATTTTTGTTATATATATTTTAGTGGAACTGTTGATACTTAGCAGATTTATTCATATCATCGGGGTTCACAGTGATGGAGTTTTTAAAAATGCACTGAATTCTGGTCAGTTTTTGTTAAAAAAAAAAAAACAGCGCAGCTTTGTTTCTATTGGAGGTCTGCACTTGATTGGAAGATTGAGACAATACGCTGTTAAGGTTGGCAGTTCTTACCTGTAGTTGTGAACAGAGAGATCCTTTCTCTCTCCTCTCTTATTCATCAGGCAGGAAAGTTAATCTAGTTGCTTTGAATTTAGGGAAGCAGATTTTCTTTATAGGGATTCATTTTCTAAAGTAACATTAATCTTCAATTAAAGTTGCTGTGGGAAAGGAGAAATGGACCTGTGGCACTTTGGTGGGCATATTCTCAGGATGCTAATGGCAGCAGTGTAACAGAAAACAGGTCTAACTTGTGAAATAAGCATTGATAATGATAGGTGACAAGGGAAGTTCTAAGAATGTCATGCTCTACATTTCCCCCTTTTCCCCTGATCCTTTGATAACTCTGAAAAATCTTTCTAATATTTACTTAGGAATAAATATATTTTAGGAGCCCCAGTTTTATAGTCAAAGTAAGAGACTGAATTACTTTAAATGTTTAAGAGCAATTAACTACATTAAAATTTTTATTTTGAATTTTTTAGTGCTTATCTTTTAGATGATTTATTTTCCACTCCAGAAGTTCATAACATGTGAAACTGAACTACACTGCAATTTGAGTAGGAATAAATTGGAGCTTGTATTGTGTTTTTTTATTTTATTTTATTGCTTTTCAATTCTTGGGAGAACTGGGGTTTTTTTATTCATGGTTATACATGAAGTTTGAGAAGGTAATTCTGCACTGAAACTAAGTAAAACAGTAAATGCTTGTTTATGAAATACTAACGCAGCCATTGACCAAACCTATCAGATGGTTTTATCTGTTTTCTGTTACATGTATATGTATAATAACTCAGTGCAGAAGTATTTTACTTTTCCCTTCTTTTGCACAACAGTGTTTTAAAATATTTGATTACCACTGTTCCAACTTTTATTTTCTACCTGATATTAAGTATGAAATTGCTGAATTAGCTCTAATACCACTTTCAAGTACCATAAAACAAATACAGAATAGCATCTGTCCAAATTAAGTTAATAAAACAAAGGAAGTTCCTGCGTGTAGTTTCCTGTCTCTTAAAACAAAAGCAAACCAGAAAACCTTCTATAATTACTGAGCTCCTTTTAGAGTCTTTAATCTTAACAGTATAAATTTTGATATTTTATTGTGTTACCTTGTTTATTGGATGGTTGTTGCTTTATTAAAAACTTTTTCTGAAAAGGTGAAATGATCTGTT
>RJWM01033970.1:0-20121 GCA_004363535.1 Dasyprocta punctata
GAAGCATGTAAAGATAAGTATAGAATTCATTATTGTGTTATTTGATGTCATTAAATTCTTCTCTAAAATTTATTTATTTATTTTTAAAAGCAAAACAGAAAAAAATGTAGAAGTAATACAGAATTTCAAAACAAAAGTAAGAAATCAATACTGGTTAATATATTACATATTGTTATCTTAGAAGTGGTTGTTCAAGTTACGAAATAGACATAAAAAATCAGACAAACAATGACAACACAAACTATTCTTTCTAATGAGCTAACAGAATTAGTAGTATAGTTACCTGTCTTGCATACTTATATATACATACAGTTATATGTATTTTGAACACTTTTAGTACATATTTGCCATACATAATGATCTCATTCATCATATGGAATTTGCACTTTATTTTTTTCTCATTCCCCTTCCCTTGCTTCTCTTCCCCTCCTGATTTACAAGAGCTTTGTTCCGATTTTCCCCTTCCATTCTTTCTTATATCCCTTTTCCCTTCTTTCTTTTCCCCTCCAATCCCCCTCCCCTTGTTCCCCTTTCCATTTGAACAAGTTCTTCCTCCACCCAGTATCTATCCTGTACTTTGCTCCTTACTTACTTCTTGGATTTCTCATGTATGAGAATCCATGGGACATTTAAACTTGTGTATTCAATTTATTTCACTTAAAATCATGGACTCAAAGTGCATCCATTTACTTAAAAATGACTCAAGTTCATCCTTCTTTATAGGAGACTAGTACTCCTTAGTACATAAGTACCAGAAAAAAACATTTCACAAAGTTCAACACCCATTCATGATAAAATCCTATAGAAAATCGAAAGAGGTCTTTATCTCAATCTGACAAAAGCCATCTATGGAAAAACAGCAGCCAATATTTTTCTTTCTAACTGGTCAAAGACAGAAAGCTTTTACTCTAACACAGGGACAAGATAATGATGTCTACTATTACCAGTCCTGTTCAATACAGCTCTGGAAGCATCACACTGAGCAATTAGACAAGAAAACAATTTAAAAATATGAATAGGAAAGGAAGAAATTAAATGATCATTATTTGCTGATGGCATGGTACTCTCTACAAAAACTCCACCAAAAGACTTCCAGAATTAATAATTAGAATTAATGAAAAAACTTCTAGAATTAATTTGGTAGCATAGCAGAATACAAAATCAACACTCAAAAATCAATAGCATTCCTATACACAAATAACAAACTCACTGAGATGTCATTGAATTCTCACCCTAACCCTAACACAAATGAGAACTCTCCAATAACTGAAGTAACATTGGCAGATCAACAAAACATGGAAGACCCCTTAGAAAATCATTAATGTCATTTATTCAGGTATTAAAATGTACAAATTCTAGGTTCTGGGAATGCAGTGACAAATAAGGCAACGTGAGTTTTGAGCTTGCATTCTAAGAGAAGGAATAAAAGATGATTTAAGGGAAAGGAAACAGACGGCATGCCAGAGATAAGAGACAGGGGCATTATTTTAAATAGAATGACTAGTAATAAACACTCAGAAGTAGAGACATTTCAACAGATTTTTAATAAAGTAAATGAAGTAACCATGTGACTGGCTGAGAAGATGTCTATACACCCAGAAAAAGGACCAAAAGTGACAGCTTCTCAAATGACACTCTGTCTCAGTGTGACAGTGCAAGTTCACTAGCATTGCTGAGACAATAACTCAGAAAAGGCGACCCTTACTCTTCCCTGTCTACATCGGTCAGGGCAATATTGGTTGCAGACAGAGCTCTCCAAGGGTGAAGCTGAGGTATCCCAGCTAGAAAACACCAGAAGATCTAGTTTTGTGGATACCAGGGCAGGGACCAAGTGGCTTTCAGGACTGTTGTACTTAGGTTGTGTCTGAGGGTGGCTGTCATATCTCTGAAATTTTGTAAACAAAATTCTACACTTGGGTAATGAGAATCTAGAGAAACATCCAGGTGTGAAGTGTACACGTGTCCTGGTGCCCGCCAGCAATGAATGATCTTTCTTTTACTTAGAGACTCCAAAATCACAGGAAAACTCTCTTGTTCCATTCACCTCATTTTCCTACTCTTCACTGAGTAGAACATGGTGTTTGGCACTTTCCTCTGGAGCTACTAGAATAAAATGTGGAGGAAATTGTCAACAGTTATAGTTCGGAGATGGAAGCAGGTTTGCTTAGCAGAGAAAATAATTACTGGTCAATGAGGAGAGTCATGAGGATCCAATGGTATGAATTCCTTTGGCTTCCAGTTAAGGTCACTTGATCCTGGAGACAATGACACAGACATGACCACATCACCCTGGGACCAGTAGGATGGATGCTGTCAGTTAATGTAGAGCTATTTTCCTGTCACTCCATTTGCATCCGCCATATGCATTCAGTGCTGTACTGCAACACAGGTAGCTCCTGGTCTGTGAAGTGTGTTTTTCAACAAGAGCCATTTTACACCTTTACAACTGCAAATCGTGTGTGCCTTTTCTTTGTTTCATTATTTAATTGTTTCATTCAGAGTCATGGACTAAATAATGCACTTTGTAAGGTTATGGACCAGATATTATATACTATCCTTTTATTTTTTCCTTCATACATCCATTTTTTACCTTCTCATCTCAACACACCATGAACTGGTATGCTAAAACTGAGAGTGAACTACATAGTCTCCTCTTGCTAGTTAGTTCACTTTTGTATCATGCTCTCTGTAGGGTGATTAAACACAATCTTCACTGATACTCTTAATAAGACTCAAATTCCCCTCACATAGACCGTCCTCAGCTTTGTACGTAAACATGTGTGATCTTCTTACATTCTTTTATTTTTCAACCTCATTTCAAGTTTTTGAATATTTTTTATTTCATTTTTAAATTTCATTGGTACATTTTAGATGTACATAATGATCACATTCATCATAGGAATTTGCACCTGTACATGACATAGCTTGTTTATTTTTCCCCATTTCTCTCCCCTCCTTTCAACCCTGCTTCCCCTCATTTACAAAAGCTTTGTGTCCATTTTTCCTTTTGTTATATCCCTTTTCCATGTCTTTTGAGATGATCGTGTTTTTTACCTTTGGCTTTTTTAATATGGTGCATCAATTTTGAGTACTTTCTTTCCCTTTCACAACTGGGATAGGGGAAAGGAGAAATGGAAGAAAGGAAAAGATTATATGTATGTAGGTATATACATTTCACTGTATGTATGCATAAGTGTGCAAGATAGATACCTATACTACTAATTCTCTGTTAGTACATCAAAAAGAAGTTTTGTTGTCATTATTTGATTGTCTGATCATTTTTTATGCCTAGATCTTGTAACTTGAACAGCTACTTCTAAGATAGCAATATGTTAACAGTGTTGATTTCTTAGTGTTATTTTTTTAAATTGTGTATTATTTCTACCCTTTTTTATGTTTTGATTTTTAAAAAAATATGGTGTATTGCATTTGTTGATTTGTATATGTTGAACCACCCGTGCAGCCTGCTGATGACTCTGACTTGATTATAGTATATAATCTTTTTTTTTAATTTGTAAAATACTTCTTTTTGAAAAAAATTTATCAGTATGTTTATAATTTATGCAGTTTACAATAATTTTGAAGTGATTACATGTACATGTTACAGTTTTTTTTGTTATTTTTTTAATCCTGTTCATCTTGCTTTCCCTCCTCCTCTGATTCCCTGATCACTTTTTTAGTACTCATTGATTCTAATTGTTTTAGCACAAGTTATTGCTTAGCCTGTTTACACTGATTTGAACTCTTAGGTTCCTGTAGTTGGCATATCTTTATTCTTCGTTTTCCCTTCACCTCTCCTTATGCCTTTCTTTGCTCCCTTGGACCTTTTTCCTAATGGAAAATATCTGTCCTCTTGTTCCTTTTTATCTTTTATCATTTTCTTTTTTTGTGCTTTGCCTCACTTAAATGAGGGATACCGTATGATATTCACGGTTGCGTGTCTGCTTTATTTCACCCAATATTATGTTTTCCAGATCAATCCATTTTCCTACAAATGCCTCAAATTTGTCTTTCTTTATAACTAAGTATTATTCTATTATGTATGGATAAGAAATTTTGTTTATCAAATTATCTCTTGATGGGTGTACAGACTGCTGCCAGGATTAGTTAGTATGAATTATGCTGCTATAAATATTGGTGTGTAAATATCACTGTAGTATGATGACTAGCATTTTAGGAAAAATAGCAAGGGCATAACTGGGTCACACAGAATGTCTAGTTTTAATTCTTTGAGTAATCGTCATACTGATTTCCATAACAGTTGTAGTAGATTGCATTCTCATCAACGGTGCAAGAGGGTTCCTTTTTCACCACTGCCATTGCAAAATTTGATATTGTTTGATTTCCTAATGATTGCTATTCTTTCTGGAGTAAGACAGAATCTTAGTTTTGTTTTAATTTGTATTTCTTTAATGACCAAAGATGTTGAACATTTTTAAATATATGTTAGCTATTCATATTTCTTCCTCTGTGAAGGTTATTTTTTTTTTAATTTTTAGCCCATTTCTTGAGTGAGTCTTTAATTTTAGGTGGTTTAGTTCTTTTTAGTGCTTTGTATATCCTAGATGATAGTCCTCTGAGGACTAATTTCTATACTAAGACAATCTTTTTCCTATTCTACAGGTTATCTCTTCACTTTGCTGATTACAACTGTTGCTGTACAGATACAACTTTAGTCTCTGCAGTTTTCTCATTAGTCTCACTATCCCTGCAGTTATTTTTTGCTGTACAGTTATATCTTTAATCTAATCTCATTTGTTGATTCTTTCTATATCCTGTGTAATTGAGTTTCTGTTTAGAAAAATCCTTTCCTACTCCTATGTCTTCAAGTTTTTCCCTATTTTGTTTTCCAGAAGGCTGCTTCTGTTTTAATGTTTAGACCTTTGGTCCATTTTGATTTTAATTTAGTATATGGTGAGAGATCAAGTTTTAGTTTTGTTTTTCTTCAAGCAGATGATCAGTTTTTCCAGCATCACTTATTGAATAGGTTATATTTCCTACAACATTCTTTTGGACTCTTTATCAAGGATCAGATAATTGATATCTGGGAAGGTTTCTATTCTGTTCTTTTGGTCCATTCGTTGGTTTTTGTACAATGTCATGCCATTTTTATCACTATTGATTTTTAGTATAGCTTGAAGTCTGGTATTGGTATTCCATCCGCTTTGCTCTTGTTGCCCAGAATTACTTTTGGTATTTGGGGTTTCTTCTGGTTTTGGATGAATTTTAGGATTGTTTTCACTAGGTTTAGAAAGTATACTGTTGGTATTTTGTTTGGGACTGTATTTACTCAATATAAAAGTTTTAGAAATATGGTCTTTTTGACAATCTTGGTTCTGTCTACCCAGCAGCAGAGAAACATCTTTCCATATTCTGATGTTCTCTTCAATCTCCTTTCTCAGAGTACTGTAACTTTTTTTTATGGAGTTCTTTCAGTTTTTAGGATATGTTAATCCCTAAGTATTTCATTTTTCTTGAAGTGACTGTAAATGGTATTTTTTTCCTAATTCCCAACCCATCCTATTCATTGTTGGTATACATAAATGTTAATGATATTTTTGTGTTGATCTTGTATCCTGCTACCTTGCTGAAGTTGATTATTAATTCTAAGAGGCTTTTTTTGGTGGAGCTCTTTGGGTGTTCTACATAAAGTAGCATGTCATCTGTCATTTGTGCTACCTCCTGCTTTTTTCATTGACTCGGATCAATTTTATGTTGTTCTTCTTTGCATCATCTAGCAGCTGTGGATTTATTTTTTTATAGTCCCTTGCTATGTTTACGAAATCTTTCTTTAGAACATCGCTAACCACAATCCTGTCTTCTATACCTGATGTTCTGTCTTCATATTGGTGCATCCTGCTGCATATGTTTTCAGTCAAATTTTTAATCTCCTGGATAACTTTGTGAATCTATTTCATTGATTTCATTTTCTTCATATGTTTGATGTTCATGGTTTCCATCATTTTCCTAAATTCTTCAATGTTTTTTATCTGTGTGTGCTCTAGAGTCACTAATCATGTCCTCTATTACAGCATCATCTCTGCAGTTGCCTGAGAAATTATTTCTGCCTGGATTTTTTTCTAAACCCTCATTCATCTGCTTTGCCACCTCTGCTGCCACCACTTCAGAGGGTTCAGCTGGGTGGCTTTTGAACAGTTTCAACTTACTGCCCCTTGAGTTTGCCTTTGGTGACCTAGAAGTCCAGGGTTGCATCTTATTTAAGAGTCTTCTCATTTTCATTTTTTTAAAATTTAATTCCTGCATTGATGTTTGTAAAGTGCTTATGGAAAGTAGCTTTATTGCTAATATGGAAAACCCTTTGGAAATGACTACTTTTCAGAGATGCCTTCCAGCTATAGATGGCTTTCGAGATTTTGAGTATGTTGCAAGATCATACCTCTTCAGTGTATTGGGAATGAGTGGATGCTGCCTATTTGACTTAGTGTCTGGTTCTTTGTCTCTAGCCTATAGTATTGTTTATGACTCTCAGGCAATCTTGGCCTTTGCATACCAAGAAGAAAAACTGATTATAATAACTATGTCTCTATGGCTAAAGTAATATAATCAGTAATAACAGTAGCATCAAACAGCTTTAAAACAATGACAAATTGTGGTAACTAAATTTGCCACCTTTAACCACACAAACTAGATTTGTGGTTATGTAACAAACTCTAAAACAAATCAGAGAATTGTGTATAGTCTGCATGCTCTCAATATGGTAATTTTACCTTCAGGGAAGAGAATTTGAAAGGAGTTAAGAGGAAAAATAAAGAAATAGAAGAGAAGGAGATTAGAAGAAGCACAGTTGGGGGAAAAAGAGACATTATGCAAATTTTGGCAAACTGGTGAAGAACACAGGAGGGAAAGATAGAAGGAAGAAATAAAAACAAGAACAGAACAAAACAACAACACACACAAAGAAAACTAGAAATGATGTTCACACTGATAAAAAAATAAGAATGAACTATCAAGAAGGAAAGAAGAAAAACAAAATCTGTCCAATCCAAAGTGTGTCTCTGCAGTCACTGGTAGAAAGAGTAGGCAGACAGAACCCAGATCCATGTTGATTAATGCTAGCAGTAAACTCCAAGCAGGGTCTGTGTACCTCCTGATGGCTTGAACTAAGTTCCATGGCAGCTTGAACTTAGCTCTTTGATCCTCTACCAGTTTGAATGTGGTTCTGCCTCTCCCTGACACTGGGGTTTGCTAGATGATGATAACCTTCATTTGCTCTTTGTTCTGAGTTCAGGTGGACCCTTTCCAAGATGGCAACTGGTCAATCACCCTCTCCTGAGGGAGGTCTGAACCCAAATAACTCAACAGCCAGTGCAGCCTGCTACATCTTCAACTCCTTTCTACCAGTATGTTTCTCTGTGGAGGCACCTGGTGTCACCAGTAGTGACTATGCATCTGCAGCTTTGACTGACCCCTTCCACACGAAACACCACAGCTCATGGTGCAAATGCCACTCACCACCTCCTTCTTTTGAATTGAGGTCTCTCTTAACTCTCCCTGTGGGCTTCAATTCTTGCTTCAGTACCTTTCTAGGTCCCAGGGGGCCCACTTCCCTCCTTCTCCTCTTTCTCATATTGCTATATTCCAGAATCTGGACACCAAATCTTGGAGAGACTTTTTTCCTGCTCTTCACCACTCTGCTATCCTCCTGCAAGCCCAGAAATGTTTTTTACCCTTCTTAAGAGTAATGTGGAAAAAAATATCAGTGTCACCTAATTGGATTTTTGCCCTATTTTAAATTTTCTAGATTTTTTTCTTAAATGCTATTCAAGCCCTGCCCTTCTTACACCCTCTCTAATGTTTGAATTTCTGATTTATTTCTATGTTTTATTTCACTTTCTTGTAGAGTTGAAAGCAGCTGGAAGCTTAGGTACAGAACTAGAAACAAAACATTCTTTTTCCTGAGCTTAACCATTTCATCCTGACTCATTATGTACTGTGTTGGATTGACAACTGGTGGTCAATTTGTAATGCCCAGCTGAACTCAATCAACATGCTTCTGGGTGTGGAGGGCCCTTGTGAGGACTGTTACCAACAGCATACAAGAGAGAACTGGAGACGAAGAGGTGGCGCTGTTGATTCTCTTGGGGAAGCAAGTCACACTGGTTTTCCTGATATGAACTCGGCTATTCTCATTGTCAGAGGAGTTTAGGACCTTCTTGAAGCTGAAAATGGTTGTGATTCACTTTGGGGAAGCTCTGTTCCTTTCTTTAAGTTTCATTTCTTGGCTCTAGTGCAAATTCTTCAGCCTTCTGACACAGATCCTTTTTTCCTATTGGCACAGACCTTCTAAATTCGACCACTGACCTTTGGGTCTTCCTAGTCCAGATCTTGGTATAGACTTGCATGAGACATTGTCATGGTCTCCAGGCCTCCAGGTGGACTTGTGTGTGTGTGGCGGGGGGCATTGACATGGGCTCTAGGTCTTCAGCTGGACTCATGCAGGACATTGCCGTGGGATCCAGGCCCTCAGCGGGATTCCTTGGGTCGCTAGTATGTGAACAGATCTCCCACACTTTTTTTGCATTTGACTCTGGATGACTATTGTAAAATAATTCTATAAATTCTGTGTCGTGTATTAAATTGTTTCTCTTGAGAACCCTTACTATAACATATGCCATTCTCCTCTCTAATGGGTGGTACATTTTCCTTCAAGAATGATAAAAAAATAAATAAATAAACAATTCTGAAAATTTCATCTGACAATAAACTCTTTGGAAGCTAATTTTTTGTCTCTTTTCTTCTGCAGTTTTCCCCTCCTTGACTCATTAATTTTTTTTCTTAGTTAAGCATGTAAAATACATGTCTCTAATACACATCCAATATCATTCATTAGTTAAGTGGGCTCAGATACTTATTTATTAACTAAATACTAATCTTCAGTTTTTTAGCCTGTAATTCTTAGTTTTGTGTGGTTCCACTTGTGGCTGCTCCTAGCTCCAAGCTCTAGTAGGGCAAGCAGAACATAACCATCTTTACTAGAGATCCACATAAAACGCAAGATCTGAATCTAGTAGCCACAGAGATTTTCTTCTCCAGTATACAAAACAAAGAGAACTTGCCTATCATTGGTTTGTATTGGGTCATCTCTTATCCAGCCATTGAGGCAGAAAGATGGTCTATACTCATCAACTTACCCACAGGTCTCCAGTGCCCATGATGAGTTGATCCTACCAGTGATGGCCTACACATCGCCATCTGCAGTAGTCAAGACAAAGTGGATGAGTTTTATATGCAAGTTCTTGATAAATATGCCTTCTATAGCTTGGATAAGTGTCCTCTAAAGGCTATTTTATTAAAGGCTTGGTCACCAGCTTATGGCACTATTGGGAGTTGGTGGAACCCTCACAAGGTTAGAACTCGTAGAAGGAGGTTAAATCAATGAGGGCTCTAGGGGAGACAATATTGGGATTCTGGAGGCATCTTCTCTTTCTCTGTCTTTTTTTCTGCTCTTCCTCCTCCTCCTTGTTCTCATCCATCTATTCTCCTTCCTCTTCCTCTTCTTCCTCTTCCCCCAACACATTCCTAGCTGCTATAAGTTGAACATCCTTCCTCCACCAAGTGTTCTCTTGCCATAATATACTGCCTCACACAGGCCCAAAGCAACAAGGTCAGTCAACCATGGACTGAAACTGTGAGCCAAAGTAAAGCTTTCCTCTTTTTAAAGTTTATTTGTCTCCAGTATTTGTTACAGAAAGAGAGAGTGTACTGATAAATATAACAGCTCTCTCTAGTGTTATTATCTCAAAGCAAAAATCACAAAGTAACTCAGAAGTCCTGAATCTTTAGATAATGCCCCTCCCACCTCTCTCTATGTGTGATGATAATTTGGGGTGGAGGACCAAACCGTGAGTGTCCCTGTCGGGGCTCTTTAACCTCTTCCTCACGTCATGGGCTCACTCTGAAATCTGTTCTGGTATCATTCAGTTGCCTATTACCTTTGTTGGACCCACTACTAATCTTTCCCACCTTCTATACATTAAAATGATTCTTGTAAATGTCAGTACCAACCACGATGCTACTAAAGCCAAGGGTTGGTTCTCAGGCCTGATCCACCTAAATTCAGCACTGTGCAAAACAGTAGACCTCTTGCTTCTCCTCAGTTAAGATTTTTTTACAGATAACATTCAGAGCATCACAGTTTCATAATTTCTCTTCTACTTCCCGGATCATTGCTGTTCAGTTAGAGCCCACTGATCCTGGGCCTTCCAGTGTAACAGTGCCCTTGGAGACATTTCCTGGTCCTTTTTTTCTTTTATGCATATTTATTAAATGGGAATTTCACATGGCACATAAATGTTCACATATTAGCACAGATTTTCCTCCTAAATTTCTCTATCCAACCTCTTCAAGATCCTCTTTTGGCTTCTAGAAACATTTTAAACAGCCTGGATGGCACTGATGTCTGGATCTCATCCTAACACCAGAACTGTCACGCTCTCACACCTTCAAATCTGATTTGGTAGCAACCACATCTTGGAATAAACATCACATCCTCTTTATCCTTTACCTCACACCTTGGACCTAGCAAGAAATCTTGTTGGTTCACCATTCTGCCGTATCCTAAATCCAGCTCCTTTTACTACCTCCATGATTCCTCCCCTGGTCTGAAAAACATGAATTAGTCCAGGGTGATACCTTACCTCAGACTCTAACTGAATCACTAAGTGGTTGTTTATACTACAAGTGAGATTGTGTAATTCCTGTGCTCAAAACCCTAAAATAGCACCCCATTTAACTGAGGGTCAAATCTCTCTCTGTGATCCATAACCCTGTATATCATGTAATACTCTGCCAGTTCTCCTTCTCTCTCCTGCAGTCTGGCTCCTCCAGGCAGGCTGGCTCCATGCTGTTGTTCAGCACAAGCCTTCTGTGTGTTCCCATTAAAAGAGCCTTATTCCCGAGGTCCTTGTGCTTTGGGAACTGGCCTGGTTGCATATGATTACTTATAGCTTAGCCTGAAAATCTTTGCTGAAATACCACCATCTAAATGAGACGTGTCTCAGCTTCCCTGTTTTAGTACACTTCACTCTCCCCCCCTTTAGCAAACAATCTCTTGCATGGCTCTGCTTTCTTTGACTCACAAGCTCCCATCACTTATTAATAAGCATGTTACTCTAATCACTTGGCGCATTTATAGGCAGCGTGATAAAAATAATTATGGTGGGTATTTAATTTTTTATGTTTGATAGAACTAAAAGATACATTGCCATTGATCCTTGCCCCTAAATACTCCCCCTCACTTTGAACATACTTATCCTTTCATTCTGGTTACTTTCTGATGCAGTTCTGCTTGTTCTCTTTTGTGTCTTTAGTTATACTATCATGGTTGCCTCAGTATGCTGAATTTATTCATAATGTTTAACTTTCATGGTAATTTTGACTTTGGGAAGAAGTCAGAAGTTTTATAGCACCAGATGCAGTGAACAAGGTGGGTGAAGACACAATGTTATATTTTTTGCCAGTCTTCCTTTCCAATGGATGGCACTCAGCAGGGGCCTTCATATATTTCATTATATCCAGGAAAGACACTTATGAAAGAGGACTTCCAGAACTGCTTCAGGAAGTAGCAAAGAGAATGGCATAAATGTATGTGAAGTGAAGCAATTTTGAGGGAGATGAATGGCAATGTCTCCTTTCACTTTAATAGTTTTCTGCTTAGTTGTTCACCATATTTTTATCACACCTTGTTTTTATAAGTTAGAATACAAGATGCATGCAATGGTGTGTTTGAGTCTGCCAATACTTTGATACATGATTTCATTGTGTACATCTCTTGCTAACTTTAGACATGAGTGGTATGTTGGCCAAGGCTTTTTATTCAGATTACAAAAATTCAAAAAAGGTCATGATTTGTTATTTTTTCCAAATTCTGTTTTGAGACATTTTCCAGTGTACCACTATATTTATGAAATCAGAGATCTTTATTCGATACTATACCTGTAATCAGCTTACTGAATATAACAGGCTCAACCTCATTGTTTTAACTCTATGTGTTTCAGCACCACAAGAGGCTCACCCATCTTTTGTCAATAAATTACTGTGGGCAAAGAAGACAGAAGGGGGCTTCCACATGTCATTAGATAGCTTGGATTCTTTGTCTCAGGTAAGAAGGAAACAAGACATGGGCTAGTTCTTGAGCCTGCTGATGGCTGTCACCATTCTTTGTCTTTTTTAGGGCCTTCTACGGGGCAAGGTCTTCTTGTGAATTTCCGAGATGTTACTGATTTGCTAAGTCTTCTCCCTCGCTTAATATGCAATTTAAAATGGAGCAAAGTATAGCTCCTTTTATTCATGGCCCTGAGTTTAGAAAGCTAGTGACTACCAACTTTTGTAATGTTAAGAGCCTCAAGTGATGTATGCCTATAGCTATTATTTCTTCTGACTTTCTGTTTGGTCCAGGTTAGGAGAGAATCCCCTTGTGGTCCTGAGGAGGGCTGTTGCCAGGTGAAGTCATCCAAAGAAGCTGCAGGAAAGAGTCATCCGGGATAAGTTCTTAAATGTAGCCAACTGCAGCCAAAATGATGATCTCTCACAGTGGCCATTGCTCATCAGATGTAGGCAGGCGAGCTGAAAGATGTGTGGGGCAGCTGCACATAAAAGTATGTTTCGGGGAATGCCAAGCCCTTCCCTCCTGCATTCAATCCCCTCTTTCTTGATTAAGTTTTGTTGTTGCTGCTGCTGCTGCTTTATTCACTATCTGATTGCCACTGTATTTCACTTCTGTACTTGTTTGTAGATTCTATCATCATATTTTATTTTTTCCTAATTTGTCTGAAGCTGTATCTCAAGTACCACTAAAAATACCTGGCACACCAGATAGAATAGCATACATTTTGTGGTGTTAAATAAACAAATGAATGAATATTTCCCTTAGATACATAGGGTGTCTCAGTTATTTTCCTGTCAGTGATTCACAATGTGAAACACACATAGCTCTAAGGAGAAAAGGTTTATTTTGACTGATATTTTTGTAGAGCTTTTTATTTAAAGAGTCAGCTGACTCTCAAGCAGCATGGCATGGCAGAGGGGTAGGCAGAGGAGAAAGAGCTCACACCTTGGCAGCAGAAGACAGAGCGACAGATACGAAGTAAAAGCTTTCCAGGCCCCAGTCCTAGTGACTCAGCTCCTCCAAACAGGTTTCATTTCCCAGCATCACAGTTACCTATAAATTCATCAGTGGACTGACCCACTGATCAGGTTCACATCCGCATGATCTAATCACCTCCCCAAAATGAACCAATGAATGCACAAGGCTTTGGAATATAAATTTTAACATAGGAGCTTGCTCTTGAGTTGCTTCTAAGGAAAGGGGAGTTGACCATTTTTCCCAAAGATACTAATTCAAAGTATTAATTTGCCAGGAGAAACATTTTTTTTAGCAAAACTAAAATAGCAGCTTATATCTAAAATGTCACCTACTCTCATGTGTTCAGAGGCAGGACTTGTGGAAGGGGTTTGGATAGTGAGGGCTCCATACACATCATTCCTGAGTTCACAGCTGACTGTGTTGTTAGGAAGTGGGTCCTAGAGGTAGGTGGTAAGTCATCAGGGCCATGGTTTTGGGATATCTTCTCAGTCACTGTCCTTCCTTGGGCACAGCAAATTTCCTCTGCCATGCCTTTACTGCATCTCCTTTCTGCCTTGGAGCCAACCAACCATGGGCTGAACCCACTGAAGCCATGAGCCAAAGTAAACCTCTCCTCCTCTAAATTTCAGGCATCAGATATTTTGTCCTCCTGGTAGGAAGGTATTTAAAGTATCCTACAATAACTCATAGAAGTGCTGTAAGAGTAAATGAGAAAAATCATAGAAAGGATTCAATATAATATTTATAAAAATAAGAACAGTGGGACACTGTTTCTGAAAATATCTAACATGATTATGGATATCCATAGAAAAAAAGAGTTCTGGGTTGAATTTAAATAGTTCTGAAATTCTCCACTCCAAATTAAACTACACTAAAAGGATTTGTTCATCACAGGAAATATCAGAATTTTTGATATAGCAACATAAATTTTATAGCCAGAGAGGTGTCCTAGGAATTGAACACAGGGCCTTAGTACTGATCTATATCCCCACCCCGCTTTGTTTGAACAAGACTCACTAAGTCTCTTAAACTGCACAGACTGAATCAAACCTGTGATCCCCCTGTCTCAGACTTACAGAGTCCTGAGGATACACACATGTGTCACTGTGCTCAGCTACAGATGTATTTAAACATGTAAATCTACTCTAGTGAGATCATCTTGAGGTTGGCTAAACATACATTCTCTTATATCTTTACTTTTATCCTCCATAATATTGGTTATTATATAGGTTTAGCTATACAATGCATGGCCAACCAACTTGGCTAAACACCCATACTATTAGTTTTAAGCTAAGTCTTTGTGAACACAGTAGACATACACACATTCATAAAAGCTTGTACAGCCACCAATCTGGATGTTCAGAAATGCTTATAATATTATGAAAAATGTACGAATAGAATGAAACATTAAATAAGAACTAACAGTTGAATTTTCATGATGATTTTATCTTATTTTTCAAGAGTTGAACATTACTTTACTTAACCAACTTTTTAAAAAAAATTGAAATGCACATTTCTTTTTGTGGAGTCCATCTATTTGTTTTGGTCCTTAAACAAGATGAATGTCAGAGTGTTTCATTTTTTTAAGTGTTGGTTTCAAAGAGAGGACCAGAGAATATCAATAATGTGAGATGACTTCTTGTTACCTCTGGCAGGAACACTGTTACAGAAGAACTCTAGGGTTTTTCAGCCAGAATTTTTTATCCTGCTTTGTAGTAGCAGCCTGATGTTCCTCTCTATATTCCCTGGGGATCTTTAGTGCAGTGAGAAGAGGTATGTGAATAATGACGGTCTCAGTGGGTACCTGGTCTTACCAGAAGAACTGGCGTAATAGAAAATTCCATATGATAAAGTTATTTGAGTTGCATCATTTAGAATGAAAGGTGCAGTGTGATTACTGGACCACCGACTGAAATCTCCAACATAGATCAAATGATTTCCCCTGCCAGTCAAGTGTGTTTTAGAGTGATAGGAATCCATAGATCAGTGGCAGCTCAGAATGTAAACACTATGGGTTGCCCCATGGCAGAGGCACAATAGTAAAACCAACTGCAAAACTATCACACGTGTCCCACTACCACAGGGCTGCACTAGGCCAAGGATGGAAAGACTCAGTAAAAACTGGAAGAGTTCACAATGCAAATACACGCATCCACAGATGATGAGGAGGGCTCTGAAGCATCTGCATGCATTCCTGCCAAGTTGCAGATTATTAATAGAGAAAGTAATTTTAGTTCAGGGATAGTAGATCATCCAGGCAATGGCTAAATATATCAACGTGGGATATTTCTGAAAACATCTAATTTGACACAAAATCCAACTATGGAAACTGTATCTCATCAGTGAAAATTCTGCAATGTTCCTAAGGTACAACACTGACGGCTAAAGGGTACTCTGAGGTTAACAGAAATAATGAATTAGAGAAGATATTCACATGGTGTCTCAAGTGCATGCAGAAGTAACTGTTGTTGTTTTGTAGAACCTACCTCTTCACATAGTACCTTCTTATTCCTTCTTCCAAACAGCAGAATATTTTTGTATTGCACAACAAAATTTTTGAAAAGTAGCAATAATGAGAAACAAAAAGCTGAAACCCATTTTAGAGTTGGTGTAATCTGTCTGGTCTCACAGTTACCTGTATCAGTTCTTGAATTCCATTTATAGTTCCCCTTCCTTCATTAGAAAGACACTTCTGGGGTTTTCACATGAAGTCTGATAACTGGGTCTGCACACAGTAGGCATCGTAATTCCCATTGGAAAGGGAGTCTGGTGAATGTTGAAGAGATTACACATTTTCAGATGGACACTGCTTAATCATTAGCAGGGTTTAGAGGAAACCAGGCCCCACCTCTCCTGGGGTTCCGTCATACGATTATCAGATGTCAGACTGCTCCAGGATTCACCAGCAGAAATATAAAGATCATACTTGGCCAAGGAACCATCACATGCTGCCTAATATCTCCTTCATTGCAAGTGGATTTCAATACATAGAATTTTGCCTTCTTCCTCAAACCATCAAATCTGCAGTGTTTTATCTTGTGATAACTTTTTACAAAAGTTCCCTTGATTCTTCCTTTCCATCACAAAATCTGTAACTTTTGTGAATTTGTAGTCACATTTATCTATACTTCTCCCAAAACTCATGTGTCTTTTTATCTTGTATATTTTTCTGGGGTAGAATTTACATTTTTGAAGCAAGAATTAGGTCATAAATGTTATTACATCTTTTATGTTTGCTTTAGGAGAGAGGTACAATCAACATTTTTTAATGAATGAATTAAGTAATGAAAGAGAGAATGAACCCTTATACCATTCACCCGAATGTCTTTCCATGTTATCCAGCCACAAAACCAACCACACTTCCGTCTTGCTAGCCACGTACACACACTCACTTTCATTCAAGATTTAATAGGCAACTACACTGCCGAGCGTTTTCTGGCAAGTGAACTACAAACCTTCCAACTAGACACACTTTGGAGGCCTATTGATGAAGACAGAGTTCAGAGCTTGACCTTTGACTCTGGAAGAGAAAGCTGACTTGAGGTGAAAGTTCTATGAACAAGTTGGCACTAGAAGTAGCATTTCAGAGGAATCAAAGCCTCTCCTGGGTTTTAAAATTCCCATGTCATAACGTGGAGCCCCTCCTTTTTCTGGTAGAGATAACCCAGTATGAACAGTCCCTCTCCAGGTCACCTACCAATCCTTGATAGCTGCTTATCTCTGTGTATATGCTTCCCAATCTTCACATCTGTAATATCATCAACCACAGGTAGCTATCCTTTGCCCAGCACAACCCCCTATGTATGTATCTGATTCACCTCACTAATGGAGCTAGTAGAGACAACACAAATACAACTCTCATAAATAAATCTGCACAATGTATTTCAGGTCATGATAACCTCACTGTTATCTTTTGAAGAGTACCATGTTCTTTCTTCATTGTGTTTTTGTCAATCACAAACTTGGTTGTGAAGACTCCAGTATCACTGAGTAAGACTGCCTTTTGATACGTCATTGTTTACTTGTATGCCTTGTTCCTAACTCAAAAGTTAATTCTCAGGTTATGGGCTTTGCTCAAAATCTGGTGTCAGAAAAAAATCTGGTTTCCTGGCTGCATCATGCAACATACCCTACAAGGTGTAATTTAGAGCAACTTTTATTTCTCAGTCCTGGGCTCTTTTCTGTTGCAGTGGTACAGGTGTACAGTGGACATACCTCCTCAGCATCTGTGAGGCTGAGGTCACACAGCTACAGTTGCCCATCTTGCACCAGTAGCACCCCCATGTCCACACTGGGCATTGCACTAGCAGTGGTAATCTGCAGAGGTCGCATAATCTCTGAGGATTGTGTATTCTAGGCCTGTGATGGGGTGGTAGATCTGATGAGCTCTGTCTTTCTTTCAGCTCATTCTTCCATGATGTGAACAATAGGTAACCGTTGCTTAATTATGGCCATCAAATGATCATTTCCCAGCACCTTCTGTGTTCTTTCTCCAATGAGCTTTTCTCATACTTTCAGAAGAAAAAGGCTAAGAATTTTCCAAGTTTTCCAATTCTGATTTCTTCTTGGTTGATTAACTCTTTTTGGTTAACCTTTCTTGCTCTCAAATTTTCCTATGGCTACTAAAGAGAAACCAAGGTGCACCTTCAATATCTCAGACATTTACTCAGTCAGTGTCAAGGGTACCTTACAGCAGAGTTAAGGGATGCGAACAGATCAGCAACAGACAGATAGTGTCTTTCAAATGCACCTTTTATTCATACAGCAAACCTGTACTCTATAAGGCACACACAAACTGCTGTAAGGTCCCAATCCTAACCGCTCGTACAGATAAGAGACCAAACTGAGTCTTAGTCACTCACTGTGCAGATGTCCAGTTTGGAGCAGGCGGGGAGACCATGTCATTCCAGGGCAGGTCCTGCAGAGTCTACCTCCCTTGAGGCCAGTGTACGGAAATCATGAGCAAAGCTCAACCACTTTTTGGAGACAATCACATTTAATATGCAGTTCTGTGGTGTCTTTTTATGTACTTTTGTGGTGCTGTTCATCCATTCTATCCATTGGGTCATTTGTTCTTGGCTGTAAACCAATCAGCTTCTGTAGAAATTGCTCTCTTCAAATTCCTAGAAGTCCTCGCCTTGGCTGCCAGTGTGGTATGATGTCATTTTGTACTTGGCCATGACTGCTACCACGATCCTCATGGCCAGACACCAATTTCTTTGTTTTCAAATTCTATCTTGCATAAAACACTAGGGCATAAGCAAAGTTTGGCCAAA
This sequence comes from Dasyprocta punctata, assembly GCA_004363535.1. NCBI lineage: Eukaryota > Metazoa > Chordata > Mammalia > Rodentia > Dasyproctidae > Dasyprocta > Dasyprocta punctata. The sequence goes on from RJWM01033970.1 coordinate 18,382, forward strand.
TGCTTTGCTTGTTTATAGCAAGAATGATCTGTCTTGCCTTGTCTAGAAATCTGCTTCTTGTTTCTAAGACCTCGTCAGAATAGCCCTTACAGTGCACATTTCTACCCCAATCTGCTCATGATCGTGTAGGTATTGCTAGGAAGACTGAGTACCTCTCTGTACTTACTGTTTCCTTGGTGTAAGTCATTGCCAGGATCACCCTTTAAAGTTCCATTCAAGGTAGTGTGGGCTTTTTAAATGCCTGCTAGCATGCATTTTAGCACCTTTTTACTAGCCATTATGCAGTTTGATACTATTTCCATATTTTCGGATTTTACAACTATATCCTATCACCTGCCCTTTCCTGGTTCTTGATGATCCAAGAAGACATTTCTGGGAAAGGTAAGAGACCCCAAACAAGTGAGGAACTGGTTTCAAAGAGAAAGGGTATATTGTAAAGTAAGATTCGAATAACAAACAAGCTGGATGCAACCTGTGTATGAGCAAAGATAGTTTCTTTGCTCTAGTTTCTTTTATTTTACCATACTTCCTGTTTGGTCAACAGGAACACTCTACTCTTGCATATTTATACCTCAACCTTGCCCCAATATTAATTTTGACTTGTGCATACATTTTCCCATCAGTGGGAAGTAATTAATGTGATGTAATGTGTATGTATGATGCCTTAAGCATATGGTAATGAGATAGGTCAAACTAAGAAGACCCAGGGCAATTAGTATGCATGCTCCTCTGGGTGAAATTTCCTAGTTCTACTTTGAGGTTAGTTTGTTGTCACCTCCCCACTTAGGATCCCCTTTTAATTGGTTTAGGCCTTCTCACATCATGGCCCACTTTCTTTTATCAAAAAACCCTACCACAGATCAAACATCTGCTGAAAGAACTGGGTAGACAGTTACAGAGACCAGCCTGCTCCCCTCGTGTCTGAGTAACTGCCTAAAATGCCACTTCTTAGTATCGAGTCTTTGCCTCAGTACAATTGGATTGTTATAACAACAGTAATAAACGTAAACCAAGTGTATTTTAAGAAGCAGAAATTTGTTTTTCATGGTTCTGGAGTACGAGAAGAAGTATAGTCAAAGCATAAGCAGATCTGGTGTCTGGTGAGGGCTTCTTTCCTGGGCCACCACTGGTGCAATCCCACTTGACCTCTCCTAGTGAAAACAGCAAAGGTTCTCTCTGTGGTCTCTTTTAGAAGGGCACAGTGCTGTCTTCTACGATAATCACATTAAGAATTGGGTTTCAGATGTGAATTTGAGGCAGGAAGCTAGAAACGTTTAATTGAGAGATGATAGAATCATACTTAAAATCTGCAAAAGATAAGGAAGTTTTTCTCATGAAACATGAAAGCTGCTTGAAATACAGGGAACAAAATCACTTGCCATCACTAAAAATAAATAATAGGTTCTTGAAAGTGGTAGCTGTTTATATTATTATAACTAATATCATTAATATACACTTGAATTATGCAAAAGGCTATAGGATGATTATTCACTGTCTCCTTTTTTTGTCAAGGGTAACCCAGTATAGAGTTGGTGTCTAGCGCACATTTGTTGAATGATTTAAAAAAGTGTCCAATAAACCAGGAGAATTAAGTTACAGTTACAAGACAAGTTAGGAACAACAGATACATTTCACAAAACTGTAACAGAAAAAATAGAGCAAAGTTCACAGGAGCTTGGTAATTTTTTTTGGCCATTACAAAAGGAAAAGAAAATGATTCAGGTGAGAGACTAGCAAAGA
>RJWM01033971.1:0-20088 GCA_004363535.1 Dasyprocta punctata
AAAAAAAAAAAATCCTTAGAATCTTAAAGATACAATAAGTGTAAATTGGGCCTATAATTTTCATGTATATATTGAGCCTGTGATTTTCTTCCAGATACGGTAGATTCACAAATTCCATAGACTTTCACCCTCAAGGAAACAGTGCTATTAACCATATCTCTAAATCATAAACACACCCAGATGGTTTGCATTCTTAGTCCACAAAGTGGGTAACCTGACAGATACTAGAAATACACATTCCAGATCACCATCTAGAACATCTCCCAAAACACATAATACCCTCCAGCCCCAGATAACAGCAACCTTACCCTTGAGTGCTTGCATTCTTGTTTGGGTGTGTACTTCTAAGATTCTGCCTAATAAATCTGTTCATGGCTCTTCCTAACACATCCTAAAATGCTTTTCTGTGACATGTCAGCAAAACTACAATCTACTCTATGGGTAGGGGTGAGATGAGGTCTCCATCTCCTCTTTGGGGGACTACCTTTGGTCCCATCTGGTGACACTAAAATCCAAAACCTAAATGAGGAGGAAGGGTTTAGCAGCTTGTACAAAGTCCTGGACGGAAAAAAGAACAATCAACAGGAGGGGCAATTAGGAGCCTAATATCTCTTCATTCAATAGATGTTAATTGAGGACTACTCTGACACAAGAATCAAGAGCTAGTTATGTCTCCAGAGTTCACAGAAAACCATAAAGAATAAAAAAAAGTGTAGTGAATCCTTTAGTGAGAGGGAAAATATGTAGAGAAGAGGGTGAAGGTGGTCAGGGAAGTCAACTACTGAAAGATGACTGTCAGCAGTCTTGTCAGAATTGAGGAAAGAGCACTCCAGAGAGAGAAAACAGCAAGAGCCCATCTGATCTGACCACATAGAAGACTTAGTCTACTTGAAGAGAGCACATACCAGTTGGAAGAAGAGAAAGGAGGCTGGTGTGTGTGGCATTCAGGGAGGCGAGAGTGGTTTGAGGCACAGCCAGCAGCCTGGTCTCTTGTGAAGCAGGACAGTGAGCCAGAGGTTTCATCCCAAGTTGTTTGGAGGGCCTCTGTAAGACTAACTGAAAGTCATAGGATCTAGCTTAGGCTTTCAACAGATGACTCTAGCTGCTTGAGAGAAGAAAGAATGTTAAAGAAGACTAATAAGGGTATTGTACTAATGGCCAAGGGGTGAAATGACAATGGCTAATGATTGTAGGGAAAGAAGGTAAGCAGAGGAATAAGGAGTAAGTTTTTTAGATAGAACCAGAAACACATCTGTACTGAGAGAATAGGAAGAGTAAAAACTAACCTGAAGTTTTTAGGTTGAACAAAACTGGATCATCCTAAAGTCCAGCATGTGAAGCATAGGATGGGCCTGGGATGAAATGGAGGGAGGCACAGAACCTGTCTTAAAGCTTCTTTGTTCTTTTAAGGAATTGTATTTTTTTTATCAGTGGAGACTGCATAAATACTTTGAAGAGATGATGTTGTTGTTGTTCTTTTTCTTCTTCTTCCTCTTCTTTTCTTCTTCTTCTACCTCTTCCTTGTCCTTCTCATCTCCATCTCCTCCTTCTCCTCCTCATCTTCCTCCTGTGATTGTTTTAGAAAAAACATTCTGCAGATCTCATTAAGAAGGGATAAGAAGAACCTGCCCAGTGACTCTGAGAACCTGGGCAACATCCGCACCCTGAGTGGTGCACACTGAAGGCCTGCACAGTGATCTCTACCTAGCAATGTAGGCTTTCCACTTTGCTTGGAACCTGATAGGGCCCCACCAAGCATCACCAGATATCTAGGGATCCTTGGGAAGTGGCCCGGGTCCTGGTTGTGACTTGTCCAACAACTCTGAGGACACAGGCAATGTTTGCACACAGAGTGGTGCATGTCAAAGGCCTACATGGTGAACTCTACTTAGTGGTATAACCCTGACACCTTGCTTAGAACCTGGTAGGGCCACGCCCAGCATCCCTAAACAGCCAGAGACCTTTGGTGTGCCTCATGGGGTATGCTGAATGTCCACCCAGAGTATTCCCCCATTTGCAGAGCCTTTGAGTGCTACTATGGATGTGGTAAGGCCTGTCTAATGATCCACACTCAACTGGGAAACTCCTTACAGAACAGATAGCCATCCTCAACCCAAGAAACAACTGAGACTTTACATTCGGCTGCCCCAGGGGAGTACAGGAAAATGACAAAATGAAAGAGCAAAATACAATCTCAAACCTCCAACCCATTCCAAACAAACCTAGGAGACATGGACATAGAAGAAAGTGTAAGCCATACAAATGAAACTTCTGAAATGATAGCAACTGAAGTAAAGAAACAATTCCATGAAGCAATAAAGGAACTCAGATCAGAAATAATCTCTCAGGTTAAACAAGAAATGATAAACATAATGAAAGAAATGCTGAAGACATAGTTGAAATACATAGAGGAGCACTGAAAAAAGATGGAAGTCTTGAATGAACAGTATAAGGAACAACTAGAATGCATGAAACAGATTCAGAGAGATATTCAGGAAGTCAAAATTCCATCAAAAGCTGTCAAAAATGCCTCAATGAATGTGAAGATAGGCTTCAGACCCCGAAGACAAGATTGCAACTAGTTAACAAGAAAGGAAAGATCTTTTAAAAATAACAAGGAATCAGGAAATAACAATTCAACAGTTGTAAGATGATGCAAAGAAAAACAATATTAGATTGGTAGGTATAAGTGAAAAAGATGACAATACAAAAGATATAAAAAGAATATTTACAAAATAACTGAAAATTTCCCAAACTTGGGAAAGGAAAATTACATATAGATAAGCGAAGCTTATAGACTCCATTAAGCCATAACCAAAATAAATCTACACCCAGACATATAATAATTAACATCCCAGAAATTCAATATAAGAGTAGAATAGTAAAAGGTGTTAGAAAAAGAAACAAATCACCTATAAAGGAAAGTCCATCATAATCACAGCAAACTCTTCAGCAAAATCAATGAAGTCAAGAAGAACATGGAGTGAAATATTTCAAATCCTAAAGGAAAATGATTTCCAACCCAGATTGATGTACCCTGCAAAACTATCCTTCCAGATCATTGGAGAAATAAGATACTGATATGACAAAGAACAGCTGAAGAACTTCATGGCCACCAAACCAACACTGCAAAGAAAACTGAAAGATATTCTAGATAGACATAAAAATAACTATGACTCCAAGAACACCAACAGAAAAAAAAAAACACCAAGCAGGGCAAACAATTAAACAGAAGGGAAAGGTAAAGAGCAAACAGCAGAATGATATCATGACAAAAATAAACCAATATATATCAGTTATAATCATTAATGTAAATGGCCTCAATTCACCAATAAAAAGCAACAGACTGGGAGAATGGATCAAGAAACAATATTCAACCATATGATGTATACAGAAAACCCCATCTAACCCAAAAGAAAATTCATACACTGAAAGTCAAAGGATGGGAAATAATATTCCATGCAACAGGAACCCCCCAAAAGCAGGGGTAGCTATTCTGTTTGCAGACAATGTGAACTTCAAACCAAGAATGATCAAAAGAGATAAAGAAGGTCACTATGTACTGGTTAGGGGAAAACTTCAAGAGAAGGAGACAACAATCTTAAATATATATGCAACAAATATGGGAGCACCCAGTTATATAAAACAAATATTAATAGAAATGAAAAATCAAATACCCATTGACCAAAAGAGACAGATCAACTAGACAGAAAATCAGCAAAGAAATAACAGAACTTAAAATCAAACTTGTGAACAAATGAACTTAGTAGACATGTACAGAGTGTTCCACTGAACATCAGAATATACATTCTTCAGAGCTTCACATGGGACATTCTCTAAAATAGACCATATACTAGCCCATAGAATACTCCAAAGTAAATGCAAAACAGTCAAAATTATGCTATGCATATTACCTGATCATAGTGCCATGTAATTGGAAATTAATGGCAAAAGAAACTTCAAATACCCCATAAACACATGGAAATTAAATAATACACTCCTGAACAATTAAGGGGTCACAGAGGAAATTAAAGAAGAAATTTGAAAATATCTGTAAGCAAACGAAAATACAAATACAACTCATCAGAATCTGTGGAATGCAATGAAAGCAGCCCTCAGAGGGAAAACTGTTGCAGTGAATTCCCACACTGGGAAAACAGAACAAACAAAAATAAACAACCTGATGCTACACCTCAAACATCTGGAAAAAGAAGAGCAAGTCAAGCCCAAAACAAAAGAAGGGAGGAAATTATAAAGATCAGAGCAAAAATCAACACACCAGAGAGTAAGAAAACAAATTCAAAGAGTTGGTTCTTTGAAAGAATAAATAAAATTGATAAGCCCCTAGCCAACTTAATTTAAAAAAGGAAAGAAAAAACTCAAATTCATGCAATAAAGAATGAAAAGGGTGAAATTCCACAGACCCTGTGGAAATACAGAAGATCACCAATATCTACTTTGAAAATCTTTACTCTCTTAGATTCGATAGCACAGAAGAAATGGACAGACTTCTAAAACATATGATTTACCAAAGCAGATCAAGAAGATGTAAAACTGTTGAACAACACAATTTCAGTTAATGAAATTGAAAATAGAATTATAACCTTACCAACAAAGAAAAGCCCAGATCCTGATGGATCCACAGCTGAATTCTACAATAAATTCAAGGAAGACTTAATGCCAACACTCCTCAAACTCTTCAATGAAATTGAAAGGGAAGCAACTCTCCCTAACTCATTCCTGGAAGTAAGTATTACCCTCATACCAAAATCAGAGAAAGACCCAACCAAAAAAAAGAACTACAGGTCAATCTCCCCAATGAACATAGATGCAAACTTCCTCAATAAAATACTGGCAAGCAGAATGCAGCAAGTCATCAAGAAGATTATACACCACAACTAAGTGGGATTCATCCCAGGAATGCAGGGATGGTTCAATATATGCAAATTAATAAATATAATACACATATCAATAAAACCAAAGACAAGAATCACATGATCATTTCAATAGATGCAGAAAAAGCTTTTGATAAAGTCCAGCACTCATTCATGATAAGAACCCTACAGAAAATCAGAATAGATGGTCTTTACCTCAATCTGATAAAAACCATCTATGACAAACAAATAGCCAGTAACATATTAAATGGTCAAAAACTGAAAGCTTTCACTCTAAAATCAGGAGCAAGACAAGGATGTCCACTATCACCACTCCTATTCAATATACTTGTTCAAGCACTAGCCAGAGCATTTAGACAAGAGAGAGAAAAGTAATAAGGATAGGAAAGGAAGAACTTAAATTTTCATTATTTGCAGATTATATGATATTCCACATAGAAGATCCCCAAAAATCCACTGAATGACTTCTAGACGTAATAACCAAATTCAGTAATGTAGCTAGATACCAGGTCAACACTCAAAAATCAACAGAATTCCTGTACACAAACAACAAACTCACTGAGAGAGAAGTAAAAGAAATCACAATAGCATCCAAAAAATGAAATACTTAGGAATCAATCTAACAAAGGAAGTAAAAGTTCTATTCAGTGAAAATTACATTACTCTGAAAAAAAATCAAAGAGGATCTCAGAAAATGGAAAGACACCCTGTGTTTATGGATAGGAAGAACAAACATTGTGAAAAGGGCCATTCTCCCAAAATTGTTATACAGATTTAATGCAATCCCAATCAAAATACCATTAGCATACCTCAAAGATCTAGAGAAATCATCCCTAAAATTCATCTGGAACAAGAAGAAACCTAGAAAAGCAAAGGCAATTTTGGGCAACAAAGACAAGGCAGGAGGTATCACAATCCCTGATTTGAAGTTATACTACAAAGCTACTGTAATAAAATCAGTGGAATAGGTTAAAAGATACAACCACAACTACAGACACACTCAGCACCTTATCTTTGACAAAGGGGTCAAACATGTTCAATAGAAGAAAGACATTCTTTTGAATAAGCGGTGCTGGAAAAACTCGCTTTCTACATGCCAGAAATTAAAACTAGACCCATGCCTATGACCATACATGAAACTAAAGTCAAAATGTATCAAAGATCTAAATATTAAAACAGAGAAAATAAACCTGCTGGAAGACAAAGTAGGTAAAAATCTTTTTTTTTATTTATTTAAGCAAAAAAAGACATATAACAAAGACAAAAAGCAAAAGAGACAAACAAATGACTAGAGTAAATGCACAACAGTAACATTGCAGGTTTACAAAACAGGATGATAGAAACTTGACAATGGTTGCAATATTGCGTATTGTTATCTTTAAAATGGTTGTTTACATTAACAGATATAGACATGTAAAATTGACTTAATCATATGAGTATTAATTACGCTTTCTCAATAACGAATACATTCAGCTGTGTGTTCATTTTAGTTATCTTACATATACATATATACAGATTTATATCTTTTCCTTTTCCCTTCCCTCTTTCCCCCTTTTCCCTTCCCAATTACTTTTGCTCTTCGAGCTGTCTTTTACCCTTACATAGTATTTATTATAAATTTTGGATCATATATACTTTTTCAGTTTCTTACACTAGGGAGACAATACGGTATTTACACATGTGGGTTTGACTTATCTCACTTATGAGTATGGTCTCAAGTTGTGACCATTTACTTATAAAAGTCTCAATGCAATCTTTCTTAATAGCTGAGTAGTAAGCTGCTGAATAACCCAATTTCAGCTAATGAAATTGAAAATGTAACTAGGACCCTACCAACAAAGTAGGTAAAAATCTTGATGACATATGAGTAGGCAAAGTGTTCATGAACAAAAACCAAACTGCATGGGAAATACTGCCCAGAATCAACAATTGGGATCTTGTCTTATTAAATAGTTTTTGCATATCAAAAGAAATCTCCAACAGAGTGAAAAGAAAACCCATGAACTGGGAAAAAATCTTAGTCAACTGTCCCTCAGACAAAGTACTTCTATCTAGAACATATAAAGAATTTTAAAAAATCAGGTCCCCAAAATTCAAAGACCCAATAAAAAAATGGACACCTGAGATGAATATACATTTCTCAGATGAAGAAATACAAATGGCAAATACATGAAAAAATGTTTGGTATCATTGGTCATTAGAGAAATGCAAATTAAAACAACACTGAGATTCCATCTCACACTAGAAAGAATGTCCAGGATCAAGAAATCCACCAATAACAAATTCTGGATAGGCTATGGGTAAAACGGAACTCTTCTGCACTGCTGGTGGCAGTGTAGACTGGTGCAACCACTGTGGAAATCAGTCTGGAGGTTCCTCAAAAAGCTGGGATTGGAAGTTCTGTTTGACTCAGCTATTCCACTTCTGAGCATATTCCCAGAAGAATTGAAAACATCATACCACAGTGGTATATGTGCACCCATGTTTATAGCAGCACAATTTGTAATAGCCAAATCTTGGAAACAACCCAAGTCCCCATCAACTGAGGAATGGATAAAAAAGATGCGGTATTTTTATTCAACAGATTATTACTCAGCTATAAAGAAGGGTCACATTGAGGCTTTTATAGATAAATGGATGCAACTTTAGTCCATACTCATAAGTGAAATAAATCAAACTCACATGTGTAAATTCCATATTGTCTCCCTAGTGCAAGAAAACTGAAAGAGTAAACAAGATACACAATCTTCAGTAAATACTGTGAAAGGGTAAGAAACTGCTCAACGGGAAGAAAAGACTCATGGAAAAAAAGAAAAGAAGGAAGGGAAAAAAGGTATAAATTTGTATATATACACTTAAGATAGCTGGGATGATTTTACTACTGAGTCTATTAGTTCCTGGAACAAAACAGTTAACATTCATAGGACTAGATCAATTTTGCAAGGCTGTATCTGGTAATCCAAGTAACTCTTTTGAAGATAACTATGCAAAATAACAACTTTATCATGTGGAAGCCTTGTTGTGGAAGCCTATATTGTAATTGTTATTTATTTGCCCCTTTTGTTTCTTGTTTTTCTTGTATTTTGTTTTGTTTTGTTTGTTTTTCCTCAAACACAGAAAGGATAGATATACATGTATAGACTTATAAATGCCTAATACTTCTAAAGAATGTACAAGAATTGATTTTATTATGTGTGTGGTATGAAGAGCTCTTTCGAAGAAAATGAGACATTATGATAGATATTGCTGATTTCCTATCACCTTGTTCTGAAGTTCAAGAATGCTTTTATTCTTTGTTTTGTTTGGTTTTAGTCTGTTTTCTGTTATTTGATTTCAATGTGTGTAAAGATATGGACAGCTATTTTGAAGAAAACAAGAGTCATTATGGTAGCTACTGTTGATTTCCTATTGTCTGGTTTTAAAGGCCTATAATGCTTTCACTCTTTTGTTTTGATTGGTTTTATACTGTTTCATTTTTTTGAATTTATTATGTGTGAAAGTATGGACAACTACTTCAAAGAGAGCAGGAGACTTTGTGGTGGCCACTGTTGATTTTCTGTGGTCTTGGTTTGGAGTCCTGTGTTGCTTGCATTGTTCTGATCTGATTTGTTCTGATTTGTTTTACTTTGTTTTGTTTTGCTTTATTCTCTTTAAAATAAAAAAATAAAATAAGAAAGAAAAAAAGAAAGGATAGGAATATCAATAAGCAAACAAATGGGGAAGGTATTAATGCAAGCAGGAGCATTAGGTAGGTGTATTTTGTCATCTCTAGAAGCTAAGCCCATCTCTCCTCTAGTGATATTAAAGAGTGTGAAGTGCACTTAGCAGCTAAGAACCTCACAAATAGTTCATGTGAGGTGGCATCTGGGGACAAGGACAAAAGTTGGATCCTTTCTGTGTCTCTGCCCCACCCCACAGACTGAGTGCAGCAGTTTCTGTACTTCCAGCAAGCCAGAAAAGGACTCCACTTGCTTTCTGGCCTGACTATCCTTACACTCTCCAGGAAAATACCAAGAAAATGATCATGCACAGTAAGCTACTTAGGACCTGGCTAATGCCCTTGTTAATTTCATTTCTATTCCTTATTATATTTTCTATTACAATTAAATTTTTCTTAAAAAATCACATCAATTAAACTATGTCCTCCTATTCCCAGCAATCTAATTATCATAGCTATGTAATCTATTAAAAGAGATGGGTTAAAATGCTTAACTATTTAATTTTTTGAGTCAGGGTCTTACTATGCAGTCCAGGCTGGTCTTGAATTACCTATATAACCCATACTGGCCTCAAACCCATTTGATCTTTCTACCTCAACCTCCAAAGTGCTGGAATTATGGCTATGTATCAATGCGTGACTGAGGTTTGATTTTTTTCCACATAGTTTTCTAAGACAGCTTAAAAATTTTTTAATTGAAGAAAATGTATGACCATTACTTCTGGCCTAGTATTGCCAGAAAATAAGCAGTCAAACTGGTTCTCTTGCATGCCACTCCCTTCCACCACCACCATAGAATCCAACCTCCATCAGCAGCAAGGGTCTGCAGAGTGTGTTTTGATGCCCCCAGCACTGATACTGCCACCCAGTTCCAATTCCAGCTATCACATACTTTTTTGCTTTGAACAGTATAGACATTAAGGGCATATGCAATTTTGAGTCTTAGTTCTGCTACTGATGTCTCCAGACTTTAATTACCTCAAAAGCTTGCTATATTATAGGAGTGCTATGATTTTTAATGTCCCACCAAACCTGGTATTGAAATTTAAGACCTATTATGACATATTAACAGGTAGCACAGGTGGGACATTTAAGTAGAGATTAGGTCATGAAGGCTCTGCTCTCATTAATGAATTAATCCACTAATGGATCAGTGGATTAATGGATTATTTGGAGAGTAGGTCTGTCATAAAAGCCAGTGTGGTTCTGTGTCTTGTGGACCCCTTTAGCCGCATGATGCCTTGTGCCACCTTGGGGCATCACGTCATAATTACTACCAAAAAATTTCCCAGGAAAGGTTCCAATTTAAGACACTAGCTGCATTCTCTCAAAGGAATCAGCAGTGAAGGCTTAGACCTCACAGTGAAGCAAAAGACACTGTTTCTGAGTTCAAATTACCTCAGGATGTCTGTGTCATTTCCCAGGCAGAGCAAGCATGCCCTGCTTCTTCTTCCCACCTTCCAAGCCAGAAAGCAGCCTCAAACTTGGTTACCTAATGAGCCAAGGGTGATGGAAGTAAAACTCCACCAAACAAGAGGCTCTGAGGGAAAAAAAAAATTGAAAGTGAGATTCCTACTGATTTTGCCATCTGGAAATTCAGGAAAAATATTTAATTTTAGCATACTTGTGCATTGCATGTGATTTGGGAGGGGACAGTCACATGTCCACACAAAGAATTTTGACTGTATATGAGAATTGAAAGAACTGGGAGAACTGGGTCATGAGCAGGCACAAGCCACCTTCTACTCACTCAAGGGCCCAGAAATTCGCAGGAGAATTTTTCCACCCAAGGCACTGGCAAAAGTTGCTTCCTCCATCTGGGGTTCACAGAAAGATGGGGAGGGCCAGGGCAGGGGGCTCCATCCCTCCACTGGAGGCAAAGCCTGCAAAGATCCGGCCAGACACAGAGCTGCTTGAGTCCAGCCAGAGACCAAAGGAGCTGCAAAGCTCCAGACCAGAGAAAAAAAAAAGTAAAATGACAGAGTTGGGTGGTTCTTACGTTAATACACCCAAGCCAAGTTGGATCACTATTTAGAAAAATGATTTTGTTTTTCTTTTCTTCTTTTTTTCTTTTTTTATTCAATCAGTGATTTAATTATGAGAAAAGCGAATAGTGTTAAAGCTGCACCAGGCACTGATAGTCCAGGAGGCCTGAGAGGGTAAATACAATTATACATTGTAATGAAACCTAGCGGAGCTCCTTCCAGCCACTGGTTCAAAGCATTCAGCTATGCTTTTGGAGAGGCATAAACAATGCAAAAGCCTATAATTGCCGTGTCAGTCACAGCATTCACGCAGAATACCAAATACCACTCTGAGCTTCAGGCTTCCCAGCATTGGATGGGGCACAGAGCCACACTGTCCTCTACTGAAAAGACCCCAGGGACTGGGTAATCTTTTGTTACAGGCACCCTTAGGATCTCTTCTCAGGCCCCCATCACAGCCTTTACCCCAAAGATGACCGCAGGCACAATCTACTGATCCATTTCTCACGATACACAGAACTCTCGGTGATGGACCACAGGTAGGTATTGCTTTACTAACTGTGCTCCAACCAATGGCTTCACAGATATCATTTCCCCTAAAACACTACTCTCCACTGAAATCCAAAGTGAGCCATGTATGTAACTTCCAATTTTTCTACTAGTCACGCAAAAACAGTGAAAATAATAGGCAAAATTAATAGTAATCATGGCATCCTCTTTAATTCAAATTATCATTTTAATATGTGAGCAATATAAAAAGTATTAATGACATATTTTGTATTCTACAGTCTTAAACATTTGAAATCAAGTGTACATTTTACGCTTACAGCACATCTCAGTCTAGTCACATTTCAAGTCTTCAATAACCATACAGGAGCTAAGGACACAACACAGCCCAGAAAGTCAAAAAGGCCACTGCTTCCCTGATTCACAGTGTGCCCAGCCATGTATGCCTGAAACCTTCCTTTCACCACTCTCTCCCCAGGGAAAGCAGCATGGGATTTCATTATAGAAGCTACTGCTTCTCTCTACCCAGAACAGGGCAAGCATGATATTCACAGGGCTGGCAGCAGAAACTGAAAGAAACTCTCTGCTCCACCCCCTCCTGTCAGCAGCAGACAGCCTGTGTCAGCTCAGCCTGCCCCTACTTCTTACTCCCCATCCCACCCCATGGTCCCTTCTTGCAAGCTTTTCTTAAAATGCTGCTCAGCCTGCCCTCTGCTTCCCTGCTGACAGCCCATAAAGAGTGCCCACAGAGCAGTTTCATTTCTAGTGGTGCAAATAGAGGCCTGTGACCTGTGTTCTGGAGAGAAAAAAAGATCTCTCCACTCCCAAAACCCAGGCAAAGTCCAGGTACAACTCCCTTACCAGAAGACCTCAGGCCTCCCACAATTGCCCCTTGCAACTTCAGGGACTGTGAGTTGCTTTTCCTCCTCTCTGCTCACAAACTTCCTGACTCTCTAACCAACTTCCTCCCTACTTTCCCTCTCCTAGGAAAAGCATTATTTTTCTCTGGTTCTAGCCAAATCCTACCACTTGAGCCTCCTGACAATCCTCACACAAACCTCACTCACTGGGCTACACTCTGGTTCTCCTCATCAGCCGTTTGCAACACCAAAACAAACCCTCTCTCTTGGCCAACACTACCAACTTCCAGTGCAAGACATCTCAGTTCCCCAGGTACTTCTGCTTCCTTCCCACTAAGCTTTTGCAACCTGGCCTCCCCCTCCATCACTTCCATGAGCAACCAAGGTCCTGATCACAATCTTTTTTTTTTTTCCTGTACCCAGAATATCTCACAAGTCTTAACACTCATTTATCTCAAAGAGACACCCACACCACGGACCAGATCTCTTCCATGCAGTCAGAGCACACTCCTTTCCTTTCTGTAGTAAGTGAGACCTAGACACCAATCAGTCACTTGCACTTGTAAGGTTTATTGAAGTCAGAAAGCATGACAGCCATTCATCTGAGACTGGATAGGAAAGATAAAGATAACTAGAAAGGAGACAATGATAATCATAATTTTAAAAAACTGTCTCATGACACATAGTTATCCAAGGTTACAAATCAATTGTTTTCCTTTCCAGGCTACTCATTCCTAAATTCCTAAGACTTAAAAAAAATACAATATATTGGACTTGTGCTTTTTTCCTATAACATGGGTCTTTCACATGGGCCCATACCAGTAATTCTAGTATTCTGAACAGCTGAGGCAGGAGGATCAGAAGTTCGAACCCAGCTGGGCAATTTAGTGAGACCCTGTCTCAAAATAACAGTATAGAAAAGGAGCTGGAAATGTAACTGAGTACAAAGGCCATGGTTCCATCTGCAACACTGAGAGATAGAGAGATAGAAAGAGGGAGAGAGAGAAAGAGAGAGAGGAGGAAGAAGAGACAGAAATGAAAAGAACTGTAGCTCAGTCTATGGGACTAACTGACAGATTTGATTTCCTGGGTGAGTGTGAGTCATCAAGACTGATAACTAGGCACTGGGACAATATGCTGTCATTATCAACTATGTATGTTCAACTGACCGGAAGCTGCCATGAAACACATCAAGTGTCTTCAGACTTGGAGGGCCTCAGGAGCTCTACAGGATGAGGTTTAAAGATTTATGCACAGCTCATTTAAAAAGTTAGCATCCTCAGTCTATCTTTCCTGGTGTACAGGTCACTGTAGCTCTTCAGACAGCTGTGACTTGCTGTATTACAGGAGCTAACATCTTTGGCTCTCAGCCCTTCCTTTTCAGACACCTTTCCCCCAGTCCACACAGCACTGCCACTCACAGGTGAACAGGTACTGCTGAGAAGCCAGAGAGGACACCCCCCAACACACACACTGCCCAGACACCCTGGATGGTCTCCATTTCCTGTGTTTGTGAATCTGTAGGCCATCTGTGCATAAGGATCTCATTCTAAACTGACTCTCAGAATGCTTACTTTAGCTTATTGCAGTTGTTTATATCAGTATGCCTACATTTTATTTGATTTTCTTTCAATCATCTGAACTTGTAAAACTATATATGAGCCAAGCTAAAAATGTCACTGGTCACATGCTTTTGAATTGCATCTCATCGAACCAATGTGATTTTCCCTGTTTATTTCTTTACCCTAATAAAGGTTCTACTCTGTTTTTGAGAATGATGTCTTTATGCTGTCACAGCTGGAAACCATGGCAATGCTGCAGAGTATCAAATAGCAAAATCATAAAATGGGGCAAAGGCAAGAGGGTCCCTAGTCCAAAACTGGCCATTTGTGTGCACACATAAATCCGATGGATGCTGAACTGCTTTCCACACAAAGAGGCAGGCTACTTTTTATCTTCATCTTTACAGAACCTGTAAACATTAGCCCTGGAGATCTTGATGAAGGCCAGCATCTTCATTTTTCTCATTGGTGAATGTTCAGTTCAAAAGGACTGTTGAGATGTTCAAGGTCACACAGCCAGTAAGTGTGATTAGACTTGACTTCCATCCTCTTAATCCTCAGTTACTGTCTGTTTCCTTGCCTCATTCTGTGTTTCATTACCAACAAAGATATCCCAGTGGAGCCCAGAATGATGAGACCATAATGAGCTTTGGCAGCATGAGTGAAATGTGACACTAGGGAGAATTACCCATGTGTATGAAGGAGAAGCTCTGTGCCAGGTAGATGCTGTCTCAGTCACTCTGCTGGCTGCACCTGCGGTGGAAGCAGTGCAAGGATTTAAATGGCCCCTCCTTGTCTGCAGTCACCCTGACTCCAAAGAGCAGCCAGACATACGGAAGGAACTCTTACCAGGATGGAAGCCAGGAAATAGCAACAGAGAAACCAGCGGGCATATAGTGGGAAAAATGACCCAAACCTGTACTCCATAATCTACCCCACTCACCCATACCTCCACCAATTTATGCTCAAAATGTCTATGAACAAGTATCACCCAAACACCATGCAGAATGCTGACTTTCTAATGCGCAAACGTCCAGCTTGTTCAAGTACGTGTTGCATTTTTGTTTTTAAATACTCCATTCATTCCTGCCACTTTCTCTCATTACAAAAACTGTGCCACCTAATTGTCACAGGAAGGGGCATACACCACGGGGCTCATGTCCCTCTCCTGATTATCTGCTCCCCTGCCCTGTACTGTAATTATTTTAAAAAATCAAAAAATGGCTGGAGATGTAGCTCAGTGTGAAAGTTCTGGATTCAATCCCCAGTACCATAGAAAAGATACAAATACAGCATGGTCCTGAGTGATTCATATTGGGCCTTCACAGTTGAGGTGCTTCTGACAAAGGAACCCAGTATTCCGAAGCAGGAAGTCTTGCCCACAACTCAACACCAATCCGGTCAGAAGCTTCCTGTTATTAGGCAGGTAGTTAGACGTTAGCAGGACTGAAGGAGAAAGTAGATGCAGATAGCATGCTTTAACAGTTATAGTGAAATAAAAATACAAAAACTTGAATGTATAATACATTTATATAATTGTTTATTAGGTCTCAGGTCTAAAATAATCAATGACACAGAACACTACGACATTTTAGGGTGGCACATTGAACACATCCCATGGCTTAATTATTGCAATGTCTACTTTATAATGAATTCTACATATACTTCTGCATGGTTGCCTATGTGCCTTGACTGAACAGGGGACCAAAGAGTGAGAAGCTGGTTCCTCACTGCAGCAGACACGGAGACAGGACTGGGCTCAACCCAACCCTGAAGGATCTTTGGGATGCCTTATCTTGCCCATGTGGGGCATCCAGTCCCACTCTTGGTGGCTTTCCCCCTCAGGACGCTCACCTCCTCAGCTTTCAGTTTGTGTGTCTGGGTCTGGGGGATGTTGGAAGGTACTCCAGTGCTTTTCAGAATTTTTCAGTTGTATAAGCCCATAAATTCTCTTGAGCCTGATGGCTCAAGTCACTGGCCATCAGGAGTTCTAACGACGTATTTTGAAAAGTCATAGCATGCAGTGTGGAGCCAAGTCAGCCACGGCCTTGGTGTCTAAAGGACTCATTAATTGTTCTGTGCTTTTAGAAAGCTCCCGTGAACGTACTCCTCCAGACATTTTCAAATTCTCCTCAAGCTGACAAGTGAGGCAGGAACTTGCAGCCTGTGCTAACACAAATACCTCCCCTGGCAAATCTTGCTCTCTCACAGTCAAAAGGAAGCAATAAAAGTTTGTAGAAACTGGCATGGGGCATACACTTGTAATACCAGCACTTTGGGAGATTGTGAATGGAGGATCACAAATTTAAGTGCAGCCTGGGCAACTTAGAGACTTAGTGAGATCCTGTTTCAAATTTTAAAAATATTTTATTTTTTAAAGGCTGTAGATGTAGCTCAGAATGAAAGCTCTGGGTTCAATCCCTAGTACCACAAAAAAAGCTCAGAGGAAATGTAAATACAGTATGCCTTTGAGTGACTCATGTTGGGTCTCCAAAGTTGAGGTGGTTCTGACAAAGGCACTCAGCATTCAGAGGATCTTGCAGAAGAAAGGCTGCATCTTGTTTGAGCAGTCGCAACGATTCTACTGACATGCCTAACACTTGCGTATGAAAATTTGGACAACCATAGCTATTTCTGATTGTGAAATGTGCTGCCATGGCCACAAGATGGAGAAACCATTTCAGAGCCTATAATGACCCATAAGACAGATTGTCTCATTACCTCCGAGGAACCCAGACCGCTCCATGCAGAAATCTATTCCATTTTCAACTCTCACAGTCGGATCTCCTGGGTCACTGCTGCCAATCATAGTATTCCTGGGTTTTAATATACAGGCACCAGCTGCCTGAGGTTTTTCTTGCCTACCTCTGCTAATTTAATTTCCAACCTGCTGCGAACCAAAGAGGTACTTTTATCAAGTCATGTTTTATAACTATTGGGGGGATTGGAGGCGAAAATCAGCGTTGTCATCTCATTGTGATTTCATAAACTGCTGCTATTTCCTTCTGCCCAGAAGAATTGAATTCTTCAAGTTAAACAGTCTTAAAGGTCATCTAATCATGTTTTGATGATTTATGTATTTGCCAGTACCCTTCAGTCCAGTCTTAACATATGGCAGGGAGAAAACTGAGAGCTTGCACCAAACTGTTCAGACTCAGGAGGCTCCTTCCCAATCAGACTTCCCGTGCATCATTTTTCTTGTTAGGGCGGCAGGTTTGATCACTGCAGATGGTGAAATACCTGACACCTACTCATAGATGTTCACAACTTGTATCTCTCCCTCCACGCTTGCTTAAAAACAGTCACCAACCAGATGCTTCAAGTTTTGATTCCACGCCAGAAAAAGCAAACCTATGGCTACCTAGAGTAACTGAGCCTGTTGAATAGTCACACTAAAAACTCTGGCCAGGGGGGTAACTCAGAAATGAGTGTACTCAAGCTCTTGAGCGAATATCTATAGGGACTGGACTAGGGCAAGTATAGTCCCACCATCAATTTTCTTTCACTTTAGCATTAGATCAACCAGAATATACATGTATGGACCTCAATGGCTTAATCTCCATGGAGATTCTAATGCTTTCATTGAGTGACTCCTTTAAGCTGTTTTACACCTTGAATTCCATCAAGGTAATATTCATGCAGCACGTAAGGCTCTGGAGGCCAAGGATCCTTAAGGAAATTTAATCATATCTTTGAACTTCATTGAGACCTAGTTTCTACATCTGTAAAGATCCTTACTCCTGAAAGTAATGGCACAGATCTATCTACCACAAAAGTGAGTTACCTGTAATGTTTGCATGCCTGGCCTCAATTTTTCCTCTCCTAGCAGTGTTACTTCAGTTTTCTTTGGGAAAATCATTCTTGCTTCCTCTCAGCTGTCTGGGAAAGAGTGAGCCAAGCATGGGATGCAGGTCTGGAAAATCAGGTTTTCTACCCACCTGAATGTGCAGTTGGTGCAGGGGTAGCTGCATGATCCAAGTAGGTCTAATAAGAATCAGCCCCATGATTATCCTTCCTTGTTAAACATAGAGTTAAGCTTATATGGGGTGTTCTTTCAAACACATAGCTGTCCAAGTCATTCTTAAATCTTTCCTACTGCTCATCTAAATATCCTGAAGGACCATATGACTGCTTCCTCTTGAGATTCCAATGCTGTTGAAATGGGGGTTTCACAGGGAGCATCCTGAACAACAGAAAAAGGCTGGGGATTTAGCTCAGTGGTTTAAGTGCCTGCCTGGCAGGCGTGAGGTCATGAGTTCAATCCCTGGTACCAAAAAAAAAAAAAAAAAAAAGAATCTAAACAACAGAAAGTGCTGACTTCTCTAGAGACTCTTTGGCTCAAACTATTTCCCATCAAAGGCCCACTGCGTACTGATGGCTTCCTACTATGCACCCCCGAGACTGTCCCCTGAAGATGTGCTAAGGCACACTGGAGCTCCTACCCAGGAGACACAACAAATGCCGAGGAGCTTATGGACACAGGGCAACCTTCAGATAATTATGGACAGGACTGAAGGGTGAATACCCCAGATTAAATACCCTTGAGAGCTGTAAGTCACAACACGTATTTCATCTTCTTCCATAGAGCCTCTAGCAGTCTTAAGCCTCAGTTGTCCATAGCAGTAACCTGCTCTTAAACACACACCGCATTGTTTCTTCCCTCTGTTCTTTCTTTTCTTCCTTCTCACTTGTGCTTTCTGGTATCCACTTTCAAATATACTTCTGGCACTAAAGTCTTTGTTTCAGGGTGTATTTCTGGGAAAAGCTCGGTCATAGAGAAGTTTCTTGAGGCTCAGGCACAGTGAGTCTACTCTTGGATGGGAACATAAAGTGGAGTGCTAGGTTGGCATGGTATATTAGAAGTGATGTATCTAATGTGCAATTTCGGTAAAGTTCTGTTGCACGAATTGATTCTAGGGCCCACATATAAAATTCCATCAAATTATTTTACTGACCTTCTATCTTAGTCTGTTATTATCCCCAGCATAGAAGTCTTAAAAGTGAGTATTTGCAGAAATAAGAGGTTTATTTAGCTTTCAGTCCTGGAGGTAGGGAAGTTTAAGATGACAAAAGCCTCATACTGCGTCATAACGTGAAGGACAGTATCACTTTCCAGTCTCAGAGTAGTGTGTGGACAAGTCTCAGAGTAGTGTGTGGGCACTTGCAGAAGAAAAACAAGAAAGCCAGTCTTCCACAATAGGATGGAAACCATAGCGTGAGAAAAAGCATAAACCCATTCATGAGAGCTGCATTCCCATACCTAAACACTTCTCAGTAGAGCTCTCTCCCACATTGCAGCAAGGGACATTGGGACAAAGCCGCAATGTGAGTTTGGGTGCAGACAAACCAGATTTGAACCATAGCACATGCCCTGAACTTTAAAGCCACAGAAGCTTCCAACTCGAAAATCATCTAATCCATTGGTTTTGAATTCTTTCTCTGTATCAAAATTTTTTTCAAATGAAATACTAACAGCAGGAAATGTCGATTAAGCCCTTTTTTCAAACTATCTTTGAGGTGAGCACTTTTCACATACTTTATTATTTATTTCCCCAACAATATGACATTATTTCAATTTTTTATACAAAATGGAATTAAAATCCTATACAAGGACCCACATATCATATGACATAAATAAATACAAACCATTTTCTGTGAAAGTGACTGGTGGGCATATAGTCCACTGGGCAGGGAGTTCCCATGGAGAGGAATACACTGCTAAGACCAGGCACGATAGTGTATGCTGTGATCAGACTCTGAAAGACTTGGCAGGAGGATTCAAGCCAAGTTTGGACAACTCAGAAATTTAGTGAGATCCCGTCTCTAAATAAAAATGCACACGATAAAAGGCCTAGGGATGCCGTTCAGTGCAAAGATCCTGGCTTCAGTTGCTAGGACTGAAAAAGAAGGAGAGAAAGAGAGAGAGAGAAACAGAGGGGGTGGGGGGAGAGAGAGAGAGAGAGAGAGAGAGAGAGAGAGAGAGAGAGAGAAAGAAAGAAAGAAAGAAAGAAAGAAAGAAAGAAAGAGAGAGAGATCCTGTTGAGAAACTGCAAGGGCCAACATCACTCAGGAGATAGAGGTAGTAACACACAGCTTTTCTTTGAAACTTTAGAAAATATTCCTTCAACCTCACATTCCCATCAGCAACCCCAAGGACCACTTCTGAAAGTCAGTACATGCACCGATATAGACACCCAGGGAGTCATATGGTCAGGTTTTAGATACCAGTGTGACAGGTTCCCAGGTGCACTTGGCAGCTGCATATAGAACTAATAAGGATCATGGAGCAACTGTGAGAAAGTGTAGCCCATGGTAAGATGCAAGTCATCTGATGGAAGTCACCAAATTAATTCTCCTGAAATAGTACAGGGTTGGCCAGGTTTGCAGAGAAGCATACACTGGTCTCCTGCTGGCTTCAGAAATGAGGCCAAGTACTCCAGCCAGGTCCAGTCTCCCATCCCCACCACTCTCCTTTACTTCTCCTTTATGACACTGTGCCTGACCTTTGTCAACTGGCCATGCTTGCTTCTCCCGTTAGTGTTCCTCCCTTCCAGCTTCAGG
>RJWM01033972.1:0-20118 GCA_004363535.1 Dasyprocta punctata
ATGGATAAAAAAGATGTGGTATTTTTATACAATGGAGTACTACTCAGCTATTAAGAAAGATTGTATTGAGACTTTTATAAGTAAATGGTCACGACTTGAGACCATACTCATAAGCGAGATAAATCAAACCCACACGTGTAAATACCGTATTGTCTCCCTAGTGTAAGAAATGGAAAAGTATATATGATTCAAAATCTATGATAAATACTATGGAAGGGTAAAAAACAGCTCAAAGAGCAAAAATAATTGGGAAGGGAATAGGCGGAAGGAGAAAAGGGAAGAGGAAAAGATATAAACCTGTATATATGTATATGTAAGATAACTAAAAAGAACACTGCTGAATGTATTCGTTAGTGAGAAAGAACAATTAATACTCATATGATTAGATCAATCTAGCATGTCTATATCTGATAATGTAAGAAACCATTTTAAAGATAACGATGCGCAATATTGCAACCATTGTCAAGCCTTTATCCACCGGTTGTGTAAACCTGCAATGTTGTGTATTTACTCTAGTCATTTGCTTGTCTCTTTTGCTTGTTGTTTTTACTATATATGTCGTCTTTTGTTGTTGTTGTTGTTGTTGTTGTTTTTGTTTGTTTTGTTTTTCTTCGCTCAAATTAAAAAAATAAATAAAATAAAATAAAATAAAGAAGTCAATAAGTAAAGAAGAATGCCTAATATTGCTATCCATCAGGAAAATGTAAATCAAAACCTATATGAGACAGCACTTCAGACCCGTTAGAATAGATGTTAACAAAGATGGAAGACAATTGTTAATGAAGATATGGAAGAAAGAAATTTTTTCATTCTTTGGGTATGAATATAAGTTAGTACAACCAAAACACATAAGAAAACAGAAACTTCTCAAGAGGTTAAAAGTAGGGCAGCTATAGGATGCAATGATCCCACTACTGAATGGGTTTCAAAATGATAAAAAAAATGTGCTCTTCCACATTCACTGTAATGACTTTAATCATATCTAACATTGGAAATCAACCTAAAACTCCATCCATGGATAGTGAATTGGTACAGGAAACCTGGTACATAGACACAATGGAACAGTATTCATGTACAAAAAGCGAGGAAATTTGTGTAGACAACAGTGTGGATGAACCTGCTGAGTATTGTATTAAGTGAAATGAGCCAGGCACTGGAAGATAGCTAAAATATGATCTCACACATGTGGAATTCTAAAAGTTGATGTTATAGAAATATGGAGGGGTGGGTTTGCCTAGAATTTAGGAAATCTGATCACAACATATGAAGTTCCAGTTAGACAAAAGAAGAATAACTTCAAGGTATGTATTGTCTAGTACGACGATTATAGCTTATGAAGACATTTTGTTCTGGAAAAATTTTGTGGGACTATCAAATGTCTCATCAGAAAAGTGATAAAGAAATTGTTATATGTGTTAATTTTCTAAATATCATCATTTTGCAATGTGTTATGCTTATAACCTAATGCTATTTACAGTAAACACATCCAATTTAATTTGTCAATTTAAAAATGCATTTGAAAATAAAGTAATAAGAAGAAAAAGTTAGAAAGGATTATACTTCATAGTATGTGGACACAAAATAATCCATTAAGTCTTCAGTGATTATTCAAGGGAGAGGCAGAGAGAGTACTTCCTTGGATTTGTTCCTTGTACAAATTAATTTGTCCTTAGGGGACACCTAAACTTTGATTTCAAACAAACAAACAAACAGATTTTTCCAGTAGAGAAAATAAATCTATCTCACACTATTACTTCCTGAGAAGATGTGGAATTGACTGAAAAATTTCCATTGCATTGTTTCTCTTTACCTCAAAGGACCAGAATTGCTTGGAGACTGTAAAGCCAACAAAACACCTTTTTAATTAGGACTTCTGAGAATTCAAAGCTTGAGATGCTGTAAACCTTAAACATGTCCCTGATGATGACAATATGTAATTCACAAGTGCAGCCTGTGTGAAGAACAAGTGGGCTTTGTAGAGAGTGTTCATGGAGAAGGGAAAACATCAGGCATAACTTTCAGAGTGAGTCAGTGTGCCCCTTGGAAGCTGCTGGAATGAAAGAAATTGAGGATAGAACATGGGTCTGGGCTGTGCCCCTAGAATAATGAGACTGGGGAAGCTGAGTGTTCATTTAGTCTGTGAAGCCGAGTTCCTATACATTAATGAAACTTAGGCACTCTGTGAGCTCGGTTTTTTAAGTCCTTATTTTGTTTCTTTCTTATACTTTTTGTAATTGGGAGCTCTCCCCAGTAAGCATTCTTGTCTGGAGCCCTCAAAGCTTTTATCTCTCTACAAACTGTGGGATCTTGTCAAGCTTCCTGCACCCAATTATTTGTTAACTACTCACTGGAGATCTGTTATGAACATAGTATTGTCTAGTTCATTCTACTTGGGGAGGGGTTTCTTTTCTAGTTCCTGCTTTTTCTGCAATATTTGATGAGCTGATAGTCTTTGTTAGTCACCTATTTTTATTGTTTCACCTTAGTGCCTATAAAAATCTGCCAAAAATGTAATTGTTTCTGAGGTTCAAAGCTGAGATTTACTTTGCTTTTTTTCTTATAAATAATCCCTTTCCATATTCAGGAAGATATCAAATGAATTTGCAGGACAATAATGTTATGTTCAGAAATTTAACTCAATTGCTCTAATGTCTTACTGTAAACTCTGTCAGGTTTGGTTTGAAAATAATCATGCCCTTTGGGGGTAGAAAATTGTCTTTGTATTCTTTGTTTCATGATGAGCTTATCTTGACAACTACCACAGTGATGACTGATAGACATCCTCAAATGCACACTGCTGTTATGATTAGGTTTTATATTCTTTGTTCTATTTTTGTAATGAGTTACGTTGACCAGCACCCTTATGTTAAGCACGTTATTACTCTTGGTATTGGTGTCGTTCATGTGTTACTCCTTTTAAAAAAGCATACATGCACTTAAATTCATTATTCAAATTTGTTCCTATTTTTTGGAAGACCAATAGTTTGAGGGCTATTTATTATAATACATATATATATGTATATATATATATATATATATATATATATATTGCTTTCAGTAATTATTATGAAACACATTTTTGTATTTGTTCAGTACCTACAGTATGACCGGTGTCATGCAAACATCTGGAAAGACAAATGATGAGACAAAACTGTCCCAATCTCAGACCCAGAAACATTAATTTATCAGTGTGACAGGGACATTAAGGAAGGAATAAGGAAGGTCTACCAATAGCCTCACACACTCTGTCCCTTCTGAACCTTGTCCTCTCCTCTCTGTCTCTCTGGTCTCTCAAATCCCTCCTATACCACGCTCTCATTTGCTTGGACAACTGCATTTTCTGGTTTCTTGTCATACAACATATCTTCTTTCCATTAGTTCTCTGATGAATGATGAGTCATCCTTCTTTCAGTCACAAAATTTCTCTTTCATAAAAGCCTTTCTATCCACTTTCTCACAATAAATTGGAACTCAATCAAATTTTGTCTGTCTTTTAGTAGTTACCAATCTAAAGGCAGTAATATTTGACTTGTTTTCTGATATGAGAATAGTAAATTTTTCCCCAAACTTGAATTTATACTTTAAGAATTTTTAAATGATTGAAATTTACAGAAATTTAGAGTATTTTCAGGAAACACAACAGACATGTATTGGAGAATTCACTGCTGATTTTACCGTGATATGTACCCACTCAGGGGCATGGAGACATAACTAACCACTACCACATATGGCTCCTATTTAATTATAGTAGTACTTTGGTTTTTGTTTCCTCCTTCAATCTATGTAGTCCACATTTCTTTGTCTCCATTAGCAAAAGTCACTTGGAAGACATTCTCTGAGACAGGAGATATTTCTGCCAAATCAAAAAAGCTTGAAAAATTACAAATATTTTAATGTGAAATGAGCTCCCTTTTGCCTATGTGAATCACTGTTTGGAGACGGAATCATCAGGTCTAGGGGCATTAACCCATGGTGGTAATGTTAGGTGGTCACCACTTGAGGTTTAGTTAGATGTGTTATAAATTTTTTTGGTTTGTTTCTCAAGCAGTAAAACTATTGACATGAAAGCAGAAAACCACACAGGAACATCACAGTTCATCCTCCTAGGCCTCTCAGATGATCCTGAACTGCAGCCCCTTCTCTTTGGACTGTTCCTGTGCATGTACCTGTTTGCAGTGCTCGGGAACCTGCTCATCATCTTGGTCACCACCTCTGACTCCCACCTCCACACCCCCATGTACTTCTTCCTCGCCAACTTGTCCTTTGTGGACCTCTGTTTCATCTCTTCCTCTGTCCCCAAAATGCTAGTGAACATCCAGGAACAGAACAATGACATCTCCTACATGGAGTGCCTCACTCAGGTGTATTTTTTAATGATCTTTTCTGCGATGGATGATGTTCTTCTCACCATAATGGCCTATGACCGCTATGTAGCCATCTGTTATCCCTTGAGCTACACAGTCATTATGAGTCCTCAGTTCTGTAGTCTCCTGGTTCTGGTGTCTTGGCTTATAATTATCAGTTTTGCCCTGGTTCATGTTCTACTGATGAAACCACTAACCTTCCATATAGGCACTGAAATTCCTCATTTCTTCTGTGAATTAGCTCAGGTTCTCAAGGTGGCCAGCTCTGATACTTTTATCAACAACATCATCTTACTTGTAGCAGCAGCTCTGCTCTGTGTGTTTCCTGCAACTGGGATTCTCCTCTCTTATGTTAGGATTGTCTCCACCTTAATGAGGATGTCCTCCTCAGCAAGCAGGCATAAAGCATTTTCCACCTGTGGGTCTCACCTCTGCATGGTTTCCTTGTTCTATGGAACAGCACTTGGGGTTTATCTCAGTTCCTCTGTGACCCATTCTTCCCGGGCAAGCATGATCGCCTCTGTAATGTACACTGTGGTGACTCCCATGCTGAACCCCTTCATCTACTGCCTGAGGAACAATGATGTGAAGGGGTCCCTGGGGAGACTCCTTAGCAGAGCAACCTCTTCTCTTTCATGGATCACTGACCCCAGAAGTAAGTGAACATTGTAAATTCTCAGGCAAATATTTTGTTTATTTTTTATTTTTTTTAATTTTATTTTTTATTTAAGAGAAAAAAAGACACATATAACAAAGACAAAAAGCAAAAGAGACAAACAACTAGAGTAAATGCACAACAGTAACATTACAGGTTTACAAAACAGGATGATAGAAACTTGACAATGGTTGCAATATTGCGTATCATTATCTTTAAAATGGTTGTTTACATTAACACATATAGACATGTAAAACTGATCTAATCATATGAGTATTAACTGTTCTTTCTCAATAACTAATACAATCAGCAGTAGAGTCATTTTAGTTATCTTACATATACATATATACAGATTTCTATCTTTTTCTTTTCCCTTCCCTCTTTCCCCCTTTTCTCCTCCCAATTACTTTTGCTCTTTGAGCTGTTTTTACTCTCACATAGTATTTATTATAGATTTTGGATCATATATACTTTTTCAGTTTTTTACACTAGGGAGACAATACGGTATTTACACATGTGGGTTTGATTTATCTTACTTATGAGTATGCTATCAAGTTGTGTCCATTTACTTAGAAAACTCTCAATGCAGTCTTTCTTAACAGCTGAGTAGTAGTCCATTGAATAAAAATACCACATCTTTTTTATTCATTCTTTGATTGATGGGCACTTGGGCTGTTTCCAAGATCTGGCTATTACAAATTGTGTTGCTATAAACATGGGTGCACAGATATCACTATGATATGATGTTTTCAATTCTTCTGGGAAAATGCCCAGAAGTGGGATAGCTGGGTTGAATGGGATCTCTAATTCTAGGTTCTTGAGGAATCTCCACACTGACTTCCACAGAGGTTGCACCAGTCTACACTCCCACCAACAGTGGAGAAGGGTTCCTTTTTCCCCACAGCCCCTCCAGCATTTCTTGTTGCTTGATTTTTTAGTCTTGACCATTCTTTCTGGAGTGAGATGGAATCTCAGTGTTGTTTTAATTTGCATTTCCCAAATGACCATTGATGTTGAACATTTTTTTATATATTAATTTGCCATTTGTATTTCTTTCTCTGAAAAGTGTGTATTCATCTCAGATGCCCAGTTTTGGATTGGGTCCTTGAATTTTAGGGGCCTGATTTCTTTTAATTCTTTATACATTTTAGATAGAAGTCCTTTGTCTGATGGCCAATTGGCTAAGATATTTTCCCAATTCGTGGGTTTTCTTTTCACTCTATTAGATATTTCCTTTGACATGCAAAAACTTTTTAGTAAGATGAGATCCCAGTTGTTGATTCTGGAAAGTGTTTCCGGTGCAATTTGATTTTTGTTCATGAGCTCTCTGCCTACTCCTATGTCATTAAGATTTTTACATACTCTGTCTTCTAGTAAGTTTAGCGACTCTTTTTTAACATTCAGATCTTTGATCCATTTTGACTTTATTTTAGTGCATGGTGATAGACATGAATCTAGTTTTAGTTTATGGCATATAGAAAGCCAGTTTTTCCAGCACCACTTGTTAAAGAGGCTATCTTTCTTCCACTGTTCATGTTTGGCCCCTTTGTCAAAGATAAGGTGGCTAAGTGTGTTTGTAGTTGTGGCTGTATCTTCTCATCTATTCCGTTGATGTTCAGGTCTGTTGTGATTCCAGTACCATGCTGATTTTATCACAGTAGCTTTGTAGTATAGTTTCAAGTCGGAGATTGTGATGCCTCCTGCCTTACCTTACCTTTGTTGCCCAGAATTTAGGCAAACATTTTGAGTTTCAATATCCTAGCTTCTTTACCTTTCAAAAGATATGTTATTCATCTCTTCTATTTATAAAGTTCTTCCAACTTTGTTGTATGTGTTTTCTTTTTTCTCATGAATCACTTTCTCAGTATTTGTTATAAAATCTTTTGCTCTACAGATGGTCCTTAATGTTCTAAGAGAAATCTCTTTATATCATTTTGTGTGTAAGAATGATAAACTTCTGTCATGGCTTGTTACTGGTTTGTAGCCATTCGTCACCCTTTGTATTACCAGGTCAGCATGACCCTCCCTTTTGTGGCTTAGTGTTGGTGTCTTTTTCAGTCTTTTGAACTTACTGCTGTACAACTTGATTTCCTCACAACTGACACACTTCAGGATGTGGAAACTGCCAGTTTCTTCTGTGACCCCTCTCAACTCCTTAATGTTGCCTGTTCTGATAGTTTTATATAACATATCATCATGTATTTTATTGTTGCTGTCTTCTCATCTCAGGTATCTTTTACTCTTACCATTATTCCTCCTCTTAAAATTATTTCCTTCATTTTGAGAAACTTAGAATCAGGCTAGAAGTATAGAGCCTGCTTCACCTACATTTCATACTGCTCACTTTCTTATTCAAATTATGGAACAGAATTTGCAGTGTACATTGTTTCAGCTGGGCCATATTCTCCCAAATATGGTGCATTGGCCTTGGTGATGTGCACTGTGGTCAACATTATGAAAAATTTTTAGAGTAACAGTTTGAGGAAAAAAGGACATAAACAATGCCCTAAAGAAGTTCCGCAGGACAAATGTGAAATCCCAGAACTGTTGTTATTACTTTGGAATATGGTTTGAAAAATTTAGCAGAGCTAAAGCACTAGTAGTGTAAATCAGACTTTGTTGGTTACAGTATGTTTGCAATTTTTGGAGTTTAAATCTTCATCATGTTTCATAGTGCAATGCAGGCAGTCAATGTTGGGGGGATTTTGCAACAATTGGAGCAATTTTAATTGGATTCAAAACTTCAATTTGGTGAGGAAAAACTT
Organism: Dasyprocta punctata; assembly: GCA_004363535.1. Taxonomy (NCBI): domain Eukaryota; kingdom Metazoa; phylum Chordata; class Mammalia; order Rodentia; family Dasyproctidae; genus Dasyprocta; species Dasyprocta punctata. The sequence continues at coordinate 7,785 of RJWM01033972.1, forward strand.
ACATGGATTCTTGTCATTTGTGAATGGAAAACAATGTGATTTAATTAATGCTGCTGAACCATGAATATGAAGATGTTTTTAAATATATGTATGGTTTGTCACAATGGATATTTGAAATTAACTACAAATGAATCTTTTGAAAAATAAATCTGACACAGAAATACAACCACTGTGCTTTTTCTGTCTTATGCAGTATCTACACAAAGTACACCCGAATGCAGAGGGAGAAGCTCTGGGAAGGGTATGGGACAGGAGTGAGAGTTTAAGAATGCTTGGCTATGACAAATGGACATTGTACACATGCAGAAAATGTCACATTGGATCACTGTGATGTATACAATTAATACATGTTAATAAACTAAACTAGAAAGAAGTGGAAATTACTGTTGTCATACAAGACTACATTCCTTCCAACAAAGTAGAACTGTTCATGTTCCCCTGTCCTCACCACCACTTGTTGCTTGCTGTATCTTTCTTTTAGTTTTCTTTTAAATTAACATACAATATTATGGTCGTGTGTAGGCTAGGCAAAGATTTAGCACCAAGGTAAAGTCCCAGTCTTTTATAGTATATTTTTAAATGAGACATTGTGATGCTTCTTGTTTTATTTCTCAAGGTTACTTTAAAGCATTTGCACTTTCAAAGATTTTAGAATTTTTAAAATTCTCTGTGAGGTTTATCACTCACATTTTGATGGAGACTGAATAGAATCTATTGGTCAACGTATGCATTATTCACACTTTAAGAATATTAATTCTTCTAATCCATGAATGTGTACTCTCCTAATTTCTTAGTTACATCTTCAATTGTTTCATCAGTGTTCTATAGATTTCAACATATAGATCATTTACCTACTTGGTTAAATTATTTCTATGTATTTTATTTTTATATCTTATAGCTGGAATTTTTTTCTTGATTTGAATTTCTTGCACATGGTTGGTGTGCAGACACATTGATTTGGAAATACTGGTTTTGTGTCTAGTAGCTTTACTTCATTCATTCATTACTTCAAATAAATTTCAGTGGCTTTGGATTTTACACATAAAATAACTTTTCTATACAAGAAAGTATAATTTACATACCATCCCTGCAGTGCAAATGGATGCTATTTTTTGTATTCATAAATCTCTGCCTAGGACATCTAATACCATGTTGGTTGGTGGTGATAAGAGAGGGCATCCATGGCTTGTTCCAGATATTAGGTGGAATGCTGTTGATTTCTTCCAGTCAACTACTGTATGTTATCTCTGTGTATATCATAGAACAATTCTTTGATCTCTTGCATAGTGATACATTTCTTCTTTTTTGCTTTTTATTTATTTTTTAAATTTAATTTTTTTATTAGTCCAGGTTTGCTGCACATACTTATTACATTCCTTGTGGGGACTTGGTTCATGAACATAACACATCTTAATTAGTCTTTCATACCCTTGCCCTTCCATTCTTGTTGTCTTCCTGCATCTCAGTCTTTTTCCCATTTGAAAAAGATCTATCGTGCTATTTTACTGTCTTTTTATTTTGCTCTTTATTTATATTTTGAGTTTCTTGTATAAGAGAAATTATGGATATTTAAGTTTGTGCTTCTCATTTATTTTCCAACACATTATCATCTAAGGTGCATTATTTTCTTTCTTTCTTTCTTTCTTTTCTTTTCTTTCTTTCTTTTTGTACCTGGGATCAAACTCAACCTTGCGCCTGCCAGGCAGGTGCTTAAGCCACTGAGCTAAATCCCCTGCCTGGTGCATTCATTTTCTTACACATGATTCATATTTATCTTTTCATGGCTGAATAGTAATCCATTGTATTTAAATATCACATTTTTTATACACTTGCAGGAGACCAACAAACCATTTTCCCCTGAGAAGTGAAGACCCTTGTCTCCATGTTTCCCTAACCTTTACTTCAGCTTTCTTCACTAGATACACAGAGCAGTCTATATTGTGTCAGATATTCCCTTATTTGGTTAAAGGTATGTGACAGAGCCCAAGTGAGAATTGCCCCCTGCCCCTGCTGGTAGCCATAATGGGGGCTTTAGCAAGAGTCTATGATATTCTAGGGCTAAGATTACATCTCAGCTGAGGTCATGGGACTCAGAAAGAACTATACCTTCCTGGCAGTAAAGTTGCTAGCCTTGCATACATCAAACTATCCCCTATACTGCTAATTGGAAAAACTTTGTTCCTGGTTTTAAAAAAATTGCTGTGTTTCTCATTACAGACAATGCCCACAAGGTTTTCTATTCTCCCTTGCACTCTGCCATGCCCCCACCCACCTCTCTGATTGATATCAATAAAAGCTGTGAGCTTTTGGACTTGTGGCCTTTTATTCCACTGATAACATTGGTCATCCTAGATCTCCTTATCTGCAGAATATTCTCTTTTGGTCTTTCTTTTGCTTCTGGGCCCTATTGCCATGCCTGGGACCTGAATCCTTTGCAGGGGTGTTGGTATACACTTATCTGTTGATGACCATAAATGCCACTTCTAAGTTGTAGCTTTTATGAACTGTGGGACACATTTCTTGCATTTCTAAGTTCTGGTAAACTTTTATCATGAATAATGCTAAATCTTGTCCAAAATTCTTTTGGCTGCAGCTGATGTAATAACATATTTTTGTCCCTTATGTTTTTAACATGATACATTAAGTTTTTTGCTTTTCATTGTGACCCATCTGTGCATTCTTGGGATGGACCTGACTAGATCATGTTGAATAATCATTGTAAATGCTATGTAATTTGGTTTGGTTGTATTATGTGTATATATATATACATATGTATACATATATGCATGTATACATATATATATATATATGACATTGTATCTATGAACATGAGGAATATTGGCTTGTAAGGTCTCTTATTATTACTATTATTTGTATCATTATTAATATCAAAATTTATTGGTGCAATTTGATATACATAAGGATTCCACTCATCATTGGGACTTTATACTTGCACATGATATATATTGATGTCTCTTTCTCTCCCCTCCCCTCCCCCCATCCCACCATTCTTGCCCTCCTTATTTACAGTTTTATTTCCATTTTCTCCTTTTTTATTTTTTAATTGTTCTCTCTTGGTGTTAGGAATAATCTGGACTATTAAAATCAATTTGAAATTACTTGGCCATTTTCTTCATATTTCTTCAATAGTTGAGATGACTTCACTTTAGTTTATTTCTTACATGTTTAACAAAATTCAGCAATAAAGCCAAGGGTTCCTGTTTTTATTTTTGGGGAGGCAGTTACTATTAAATTAAGCCTACCTTTACTTGTTCTGTTCTTCCTATTCTGCTCAGAGTTTTAACTTTTTCACAATTTATATGTCCAGAAATTTACTATTTCTTAACTTTTATACAATTTGTTGTTATATAACTTAGAAATAGTAACCTATAAACCTTTGCACTTCTGTGGTATCAGTGATAACATTTTTTTCTTTATGATTTTCTTTAATTTGAATCTGCTGACATTGTTCTTTGTTACTCTAGTTAACATATTGTCAGTTGTGTTTATCTTTTCAAACAATAACCTCATTGATGCATTAATTTTGTCTCTTTTTTATTTGATTAATGTTTCATTTTAATGCTTTTATATATTCTCATTATTATTTTTTCTTTTTTATTAATATTGAGGTCAGGTCATTCTTATTTTTCTAATTCTCTTTGAGGTAGTTACTTTGAAAATTATTTTAGCTTTTGTTTGAAGTCCTTCTTACTATAAAATTACATTTTTGAACATTGTCCACATTTGTAAACTTTGGTTAGTATTTATCAAAATTAGTTTTCTTTCACTTTGTTTATATACACCATCTTTTACTTCAGTACTTTGAATGTGCTGTCTTAAAAATATCATTTAACATGCATAACTTCCCATCAGTTTTATTCATTCTGTTCATTCCTTTTATCTACTTGAACTGTGCCTTCATATAATCTTTTCTCACTTAACATCTGTTCAATCAGTTTGGCAAATGATGCTGCTTTCATTCTCTATTTTATTTAATTGTACATTTTAGATCCTGGAGTTTTATTTACATGATGAATTTAAAGAATTTGTAAATATAAAAGACACATACTAAGTAAAGCATGATAAAAAGAATCAAAGAAAAGTTTTTGAGTGTTTTTATCACAAAGAAATGATAATGTTTGAGGGCACAGATATCCTCAGTCTGATATGAATATTATGCAATGCAAATGCATATGGAATTCTAAATGTTATGCAACAAGTACTTACATTTTAAAGTGTCAGTTTTAAAAGAATTGGTCTTGTATATTATTATCACTGGAACCTGATTTTGAGAATACAGTGTGTAATAAAGTCTCCTGAAGAGAATAGAACGTACACTTTTATCTTGTAGTTTCATAGACGAGAAGATCTTTGGAGCTCACATCTCACCAAAACTTCCCTTGAGTTCTGGACAGAAAGCAACATATTTAATACTTGTCCTGCTGGAGTTCAGTCTTACTCTCATCCCCCTCTTTCTGCCAACCTATTTTTCCATTTTTCAATGAAAATGTTTGACCATGACATTGTATGTTGCAAATATTTAACTTTCCTTTTCATTTTTCATAGTGAAGGAGTTTTCCTTGTGTCTCAGAAAAAAATTAATATTGGCTCTTTCAGCAATGTTAGAACTAACAAGACTTGTTTACTCTTAAAGATGGACTAAATGCATTTTTCATAATGAGATAGACATGAGTATTTTGGGGATCAGGGGTTGAAAATTATGGTTTAAACATAAAGTGTTCTCAATGTGGCTCATATGTTAGAGATAGTTCTTCTGGGAGGTAATCAGATAATGGGATGACCATATTTATTAGTGGATTAATTCACTGAAGAATTAAGAGTTGAATGTGTTGTAGGGAGGTGGGACATGATCAGAAGAGGTGGGTCACTGGAGATGTGATCAAGAAGCATACACAATAATTGTCTCACTGTCTCTTCCTTTCCTTCTCAGCTTTCTGATTGCCACATTTGAGCACATTTTCCTCTGCCATGGCTATCTGGTTTCTGTCTTGGAGCCAGTTTTCCACAAACTAGCAACATGAGGCTAAACAAAAACAAAAAGGGAGGTCTCTTTTTCTTCAAATTGCAGATGTTGGGTGTTTTGCTCTAGTAATAGGAAAGTTATTAAGACAGTTTGATAGCTAGGACTGAAATAATTGTAGATTTGAAAGTATCTATCAGGGAGAAAATTAAATGTTCTTGATTAAAATATGATAAATGTGACTTGAAAGATAGGTCAATTGCCCTGATCCAACTAGCACATATTATATATACTTTGAAATAATGCATCATATCATATCAATACATAAATTTATTGTATAAATTTTTGTGTCCACTAAAATTTTAAATGTAATTTTATAGAAGAATTTTTCTAAGTAAATGTTTAAAACAAATGTAAGAAATTTAACCTCTAGCTCAAACCATCACCAGAATCTACTAAAATGCAAACCAAGGGCTTAACGTGAATAACTAAAACCACAGAACTTGTAAATAAAAAGAAAAGAATATCTTCATCACCTTGGATGAAGCAATGACACTAACTGGTAGATATGCCACAAGAAGCATAAGAAACAGCAGAAAATAAATAAGTTTCATTAAATTTAAAAATGTAATGTAACAAAAGCTATTATGAACATAATGGAACATGTTACAGGAATGAACATAATGGAACATGTTATAGGAATGAAAGTATAGGAAAGAGTAGTGAAGTAATACTGAGAAGAAAATGCATTTACAAATTCAAAATAAACAGACTTATTTAATGAAAAAAGGTAGAGCAAAATTTCATAACAAGATTATAGTAGAATAACAAGAGTTAATACATTGCATGTTAGCTTCAGTGTAGCTGCTCAGGGTACAAATATGAGTATAAACTTTCTCCACTCTATATTTGCACAAACATTTCTCTTTAATGAGTTAGGAGATACTAAGTGTATAAATGACTTGCGTTTTTCCCCTTTTCCCTGTGACCTTTTCTCATTCACCTATCCTAGTTCCTTTCACCTTTTGAAAAATTTCTTCCCTTTTCACAATATCTATTGTTCATTTTAGACCTTATTTAATCTTTCAATTTCTCACACAGAGGAGATAATATGATGTTTATATTTGTGAGTCTGATTTATTTCACTTATGAGTATGTTGTCAAGTCGTATCCTTTACTTATAAAGGTTTTAAGTGCATCGTTCTTTATGGCTGAGTGGTAATCCATTGTATAAAAATTCAACATCTTTTTTTGTCCATTTCTCCATTGATGAGTGTTTGGGTTCCTTCTGAGATTTAGCTATTGCAAATTGTGCTGTTATTAATATAGATGCACATATATTTCCTTGGTATGATGTTTTTAATTCTTCAGGGAAGACACAGAGAAGGGAGATACCTGGGTAGAATTGGACCTATAATCCTAGTTTTTCAAAGAATCTACACACAAATTTCCAAGGTATTTGTACCAGTCTGTACTTCAATCAGCAGTGGAAAAGAGTTTCTTTTTCCCTATGGCCCCTCCAGCATTTGTTATTGGTTGGTTCCTTGATGGTAGTCATTCTTTCTGGGATAAGAGGGAATCTCAGTATTGTTTTAACTTGCATTTCTCTATTGAACAGTGTTGTTCAATATTTTTTCATATATTTATTTGGCATTTGTATTTCTTCATCTGTAAATTGTATATTCCTTTCAGATACCTATTTTGATATTGGTATTTTGAATTTAGGAGCTTTTTTTTTCCAATTCATTATGTATTCCAGATTGAAGTCATTTGTGTGAGGGACAATTGGCTAACATTTTTCCCAGTCTCTGGATAGAATTTTTCCTATTTTTTTTGGTAAGTACTGGAGATTGAACTCATAGCCTTGTGCCTGCCAAGCAGGCGCTTAAGCCATTGAGCCAAACTCACAGCCCTTAGAACTTTTTCTTTGCAGATGATTTTTTTTTCTGTGTGAAAGCATTTTAATAGGACGAGATCCCAGTTGTTGATTCTTTGAAGTATCTCTCATGCAGTCTGGGTTTTCTTCATGAATTCTCTGCCTATACCTATATCTTCAAAATTTCTATCTAATTTCTCTTCCAGTAGATTTAGAGTGTCTGTTTCAATATTTAGACCATTGATCCATTGTATAGATAGACCTGGGTCTAGTTTTAGTCTTTGGTACAAAACCAGTTTATCCAGCACCTTTTAGTAAAGAGACTATCTTTCTCCCAGTGTACTTGTTTGGCACTTTTATCGAAGGTAAGGTGGCTGAGTGTCTTTGTAGTTGTGTCTACAACTTCTAATCTCTTCTACTCGTACTCAAGTCTATTTCTTTTTGCAAGTACATACTGATTTTATCACAGTAGCTTTGTAGTATAATCTCAAATTTGGGAATTGTGGTGCTTCCTGCCTTGCCATTGTTGCCAGGATTGCCTTTGCTATTCTGGGTCCCTTGTGGTTCCAGATGAATTTTAGGAATGTTTTCTATAGATCTCTAAGGTATGTTAATGATATTTGATCAAGATTTTATTAGATTTGCATAACAATTTTGAGATTATGGCCATTTTCATTATGTTGGTTCTTCCTGTCCATGAGCAAGGGATATCTTTTCATTTTCTGATATCCTCTTTTTTTTGTTTGTTTTTGTTTTCTTTACTTTTTTTTTGTGACACTGGGGATTGAACTCACACCCTCCCACCTGCCAGGGCAGGAGCTTAAGCCACTGAGCCAAACTCCCAGCCCTGGTTTTTTTTGAGGCAGGGTCGCACTATGTAGCTCAGGCCAGCCTTGCGCTCGTGTTGTAGCCCAAGCCAGCCTTGAACTCACAATGCTCCTCCTACCTCAGCCTCCCAAGTACTGGAATTAAAGGCATGTACCATCACGCCCGGTTATGATATCCTCTTTGATATCCTTTCTCAGAGTACTGAAATAGTCAATGTTTAGATCCTTTACTACCTTTGTTAGGTTGATCCTCAAGTATTTCATTTTTTAGATGCTATTGTGTAAGTTGTGGTTTCACTAATTTCTCTTTCACTGAATTTGTTTTTTATGTAGAGGAATGTTATTGATCTTTGCATGCTTACTTCGTTTACACCTATGCTAAAGAATTTGCTTATTAAATCTAGAAGTCTTTTGGTGTAGTTTTTGGGGTCATCCATGTGAAGTATCATGTCATCTGCAAATAATGATAATTTAACTTCTTCCTTTGATATCCTTTTCCTTTAATGTCTCTGTATTGTCTAATTGCTCTGGCTACTTTTTTCCAAGACTATATTGAATATGAGTGGTGACTATGAACATCCTTGTCTTGTTCCTGATTTTAGAGAGAAAGCTTTCAGTTTTGTCCATTTAGTGTGATGCTGGCTGTTGAATTGTCATAGATAGCTTTGGTCAGTTTGTAATAGAGTATCAATTCTGTTTTTCTGTAGGTTTTTTGTCATGAATTAGCATTATACTTGTAAAAAACTTTCTCTTCATCTATTGAGATGATTGTGTCATTTTTGTGTTTGGTTCTATGATATAGTGTATTACATTTATTGATTTGCATATGTTGAACATCCCTGATGTGAATTCCTACAATGAATCCCACTTGGTTATGGTGTATAATCTTCTTGATGACTTGTTACACTCTGTTTGCTAGTATCTTACTGAGAATTTTTACATCTATGTTCATTAGGGTGATTGGTTTGCAGTTCTCTTTTTTGATTGGCACTTTCTCTGGTTTTGGTATCAGGTTAATACTTGCATCCAGCAATGAGAGTTTGAGTTCTATTGGTATTAAATTACAGAGTTTGAGTACTATTGGTATTAAATTTTCTCTAAATTTCTTGTAGAGTTCAGCAGGAACTCCATCAAGACCTGGGCTTTTCTTCCTCCATAAGTTTTTAATTATATTTTGAATTTCATTGACTGACATTGAATTATTCAGAATTTTTATGTCTTCTTGATTCTGCTTTGCTAATTCACACTGAGGGATCTGTCCATTTCTCCTGTGTTTTTACATCCTATATAATTAAAGATTTTTGAAATAGGAATTGATGATCTTCTGAATTTCCACAGGATCTGTTGTGATTCCACATTTTCATTTCCACAAATTGTGAATTCGAGTCTTTTCTTTTTTTGGTAAGGTTTGCTAAGGGCTTATTAATTTTATTTATTCTTTCCAAGAACCAAGTCTTCAATTTGTTAATTCTGTGTATTCTTTTGTTAATCTTAATTGTGCTTAGTTTTCCTCTAATCTTTATAATTTCCTTTCTTGTATGAGTTTTGGGCTTGACTTGCTTTTCCTCTTCTACAAGTCTGAGGTTAAAACTTAGGTTTTTTACTTGTGCTCATTGTGTTTTCCTGATGTGACAATTTACCACTATAAATTTTCCTCTTAGGACTACTTTTATTTTTTTTACAAAGGTTCTGGTATGTTTTCTCTGCATTTTCATTTAATTTTGCATATTTTTAAATTTGTTCTTTAATTCATCTGTGGTCAATTGGTTGTTCAGCAGGGTAGTAAATAAATTTCCATGTATTTGTGAAGTTTTTGTGATTTCTTTTGCCATTAATTTTCAATATCATTGCACTATGTTCAGAAAATATACATGGGGTAATTTCAATTACTTTGTATTTACTTAGGCATGTTCTTTGGGTGAGAAGATGGTCTATTTTAGAGAATATCCCATGTACAGCAGAGAAGAATGTGTATTCTGATGCTGTTGGGTGGGATCACTCTGTAAACACCTATTAAGTCCATTTATTCACAGGTTTGGATCAGTTGTGATATTTCATTGCTGATTTTTGTGTGGTGGATCTGTTTGTGACAATAGTGTATTATGGTCATCAATTACAATTGTGTTATTACTTGCTTGATGTTTCAGGTCTATCAATGTGTTATATATACTTGGATATTCCCATATTTGGTGCATACTTATTTATGTTTGTTATTTCCTCCTCTTGAATTTTTCTACTAACAAGTATGTAGTCAACTTATTTATCTCTTTTGATTATTCTTGGTTTAAAGTTCACATTATTTGCAAATAGAATAGCCACCCCTGCTTTTTTTCTGGGTTTCTGTTGCATGGAGTATTGTTTTCTATCCTTTAACTTTCATTCTATGGATTTGTTTTTAAATTAAGTATGTTTCTTGTATTCAGCATAATGTTGGATTTTTTTTCTTGATCTATTCTGCCAGCATGTTTCTTTTGATTGCTGAATTGAGGCCATTTACTTTGATGATAAACCAATACAGGTATGTATTGGTTTATCTATGTCAAGTTATTTTCTTTTTTTGGTATCTTATTTTAAAGAGAAAAATGAAAATACAAACAATGATACAGAATTTCAAAACAGGATAATAGGAAATTATCAATGATTAATATATTTATTATCATTATCTTCAAATTAGTCACTCAAATTACAAGATATAGTCATGAATAATAGATCAAACAGTATAAGCACAAACCTTTGTTTTCAATGAAATAAGAGAAATTAGTAGTATTGTCTTAGCTACCTTTTGTACATCTATAATCTTTTCCCTTTCTTCTTTTCTCCTTTCCCTCATATAAGTTGTCCTTTCCTTTTGAGCACTGCCCTCCTCTGCAGTTTTCACCTGGGTTCCCACTGTGGCAGAGAAGTGATAGGAGGGGCTGCCCTTCTCTGCAGTATTCACCTAGATTCACATGGCTATTTTCATGTTATTGTCCTGCTGTTGATTCCCTACTTTTTTCCACTGTTGAATTGCTTACATTGCTTCATGGTTTCTTTCTGTTATTGCTCTTGGAATTGTGGCTATTTTTATCTCTGACTAGAATACCTTTCATTAAAGTTTGTGATTTGGTTTGGTGGTCATGAATTTATTCAGTTGTGCTTTGTCATGGATGTATTTTATTTCTCCATTAATTCTGAAAGATAAAAACTATCAAAAATCAGAATTGAACGTTGTTTTCTTTCAGTACTTGAAACAATTCACTGTGAGATCTTCTTGACTTTAGGCTTTGTATAGAGGAGTATGATGTGATTCTGATATGTTTCCCTTCATTAATGACCTGTTGGTTTTCTCTAACAGGTTTTAATATTCTTTTCTGGTGCTGAACTTATGGGATCTTGTTTATCATATGTCTGGGCATATATTTATTTTGATTATGACAAATTGGAGTTCTATGAGCCTCACTTATCTGTATGTTAGAATCTTTTCTGATGTTTGGAACATTTTCTACTATTACTTCTGCAAATAATCTTTTTATGTCATTTGTGCTGTCTTCTGCCTTTTCATTGACACAAATTATTCTTATATCATTTTTCTTTGTATTGTTTTGAAGCAGTAGAATTGTTATTTCCTGGTCTTTTGCTATTTTAGGAGAGCATTCTTTCATGATCTCCATTATAATCCTGCTGATCATGAAAGTTTGTCTTCAATTTTTTTCAAGTGATTTTGCCAGCTTTCAATGGAATTTTTGATTTTCTGGATGTCTGTTTGTATTTGTTAATGCATTCTATTTATTTCCTATATTGATCATTCACTGTTTTCATCCTCTTCCTATCATCATCTATTTTTTAAATCTATATTCTAGATTTGCTGAGCAATTATTTTATAAATGTTGACATTTCTTTTTTTACTTGAGAGATTATTTCTGATCTGATTTTCCCCATAGTCTCATGGATTTTTTTCTTTACTTTGATTGCTATCATTCAGAAATTTCAAGTGTGTATCTTCTAATTTCTTCTATGTGAATGTCTCCTGGATTTGTTCTAGGTGGGATGGAGGTCTGAGATTTCAGTTTGCTTTTTTGTTTTGTTATTTTCTATTCCAACAATTGTTTTAGTTTTCTCGGATGACCCTTGTGGGTTACTGTATTATGTAGCTATATCACTAGTTTCAATGGTTCTTTGGAAAGGACTGCTATTTATAGTGTCTTCTACATGTAGGAGATTTTTGTTTTGTGTCTGTAACAAGTTTCTAGTTTCCTGATTAATTAAAAGTAGCATGTCTTTATCTATTTAGCTCAGTCGCTGGACCTTTGGTGTGGGGTTGTGGTGAAATTACTATCCCAGAACTTGATAGTATTGTTACAGAGGGAGAACAACTGATTGATTACAACAGATATGACATTCTAGCTAAAGTAATAAAATTAGCAATTACAATAGCATAAAGAACAAAAGAGAAAAGGGAAGAGGAAAAGATATAAACCTGTATATATGTATATGTAAGATAACTAAAAAGAACACTGCTGAATGTATTCGTTATTGAGAAAGAACAATTAATACTCATATGATTAGATCAATCTAGCATGTCTATATCTGATAATGTAAGAAACCATTTTAAAGATAACGCGCAATATTGCAACCATTGTCAAGCTTCTATCTACCGGTTGTGTAAACCTG
>RJWM01033973.1:0-20115 GCA_004363535.1 Dasyprocta punctata
TACTGGGAGTCAAACTCATGACACTGTGCTTGCCAAGCAGGAGCTGTGCCACCAAGCTATATCCCTGTCCCTTATTTAAATATTTTTTAAAAATGCCTAGTAGTTTTCCAAAGTAGTTGTACTATTTAATGATTCTATCAGCAATGTACAAGAGTTCAAGTTGTCCCCTATTCTTGCTAGTGTTTGCCATTGTCATTAAAAATATTAGCCACTCAAGCAGGGTGTGATGGCATATGGCTGTAATCCAGTACTCTGGGAGGCTGAGGTAGGAGGATTGCAAGTTGGAGCTCAACTTGGACAATTTAGTGACCTAACAAGACCCTGTCTCAAAATAGAAAATAAATGGGCTCGGGATGTAGGTCAGTGAGAAGACTCTGGATTCAGTGCCTAGTGCTGTCACAAACAACAAATGACAACCAAACAAATAACCAGACAAGCCATTCTGCTGGCTGCAAAAAACCGTTTCAGTTTACACTTTTCTGTTGAACAATGAAGTTGAGTATACATTTCATTTTATGTATGTATTAGCAAACTAAACATTCCTTTGTTTTTGTAATTTTTAAATGGCTTGTCTGTCTTACTGTTTAGTAAGTGTGCTTTATGTAACAAATATTTCCCCCTTTCTACATCCTTGTCAGCATTTGTTATTTTTTGTTATTTTGAACATAATCAGTCTCACTAGGGTGAAACAAAATCTCATTCTGATTTTGAGATGCATTTCCCTGCTATTTAAGTGATGCTGAGAATTTTGTCATGTTTGTTGACTATTTGCTTATCTTCTTTTGAAAAATATCTATTCAGGTCATTTGCACATTTTCAATCAGCTTTGCCACTTGGTCTTTGAATTCCTTAGATATTAATCCTTCGTTGGATGAATGGATTGCAAGTATTTTCTCCCATTCTGTAGATTGTGTCATTGCTCTGTGAATTGTTTCCTTTGCAGTATAGAAGATTTTTCGTTTGATGTGGTCCCATTTTGTCTATTTTTTCTTTTCCTGCTTGGGCTTTGGAAATGCTATCCCTCCCCCCCAGATCATTGCCTCCAACAATGTCTTATTTAATTTGAACCTTTTAAAGAGTTTTCATGCTATATAGCTTTCAGTTCAATTTTCCTATATATTTGTTCATTATGACAATATTTTTCTTACATCTTTAAATATTTATAGTACCTCTTTTAAAGTTGTTCCCTGTTAATTCTAACACTTCAGTCATCTCAATTTTCTACTACTGATTTTTCTTTTAACTTGTGGTATTTTCTTATTTATTCACATATAGTAAATTTGGTGTGTATATAATACATCATGAATAACATGTCAAAGAATCTTTAGATTTTGTTATCTTTCTTTCTTTTTCTTTTTCTTTTTTTTTTTCTACCGGTGATCGAACTCACAACCTTGCCCCTGCCGGGCGGGCACTTACACCACTGAGCTAAATCCTCGGCTTTGTTATCTTTCTTAATAGAACATTTTTATTTTAAGTAACCATTTGGTGGGGGAGTACTGGGAATTGAACTAACTAGGTAGGCACTGTACCACTGAACTATATCCCCAGCTAAGTAACCATTTTTCTTACCAACTAATCACCCTGAACTTGCTTGATATTATGGCTTAAAAAGATGAATTTTTAAAATTTTGCTGTTCGCTTTAGGGCAAATTCCTCAAACCTAGAATATAACCTTTCCTCTGAAGACATGGCCCTTCTGGGGTTTCAGTGGAAAGCATAGCGTGTTTAACAAACCTTTCCAAACTGGTTCTATACGAACTCCAGATTCTTCCTTGTGGTGAGCAGTGAGGGAGATTCATGCTCAGGTTTGAGTGTTCCAGCCTTCACATTACTGATAACCTCAGAGTTTGTCTGTTTAAGCATTTGGGGTCAGCTCAAAACTTAAAGTGAGTTCGTACACACACTGGGGCTTCCTCTCTGTGACTTCCTTTTTCCAAGGTTTCTCACATTGGTTTCCAGCTGCATTGGCAGCTGCAGACTCCACCCTCTGGGCGGTGCTTAGTTCTGTGCTTTGTACTCCAATGCCAGCTACTGGGCAGTGTGCTGGGGGAGAAGCAATAAAACAGTCTCGGCCAGTGTGACTTGTTCTCTCCAGGGTCAAATTCCCTCCAATTTCCACCTAACTTTTGTGATTTTTTTCCAGGACTTCATTGTTTACAGCTAATATTGGAAGAAGGGTTTGTTCAGTACAAGCCATGCTACCATTTTTAGAACCAGAAATTCCAGAACTTACTTTCTAGCGTGGCTCCCCTCAGTATTTCAGAACAAGATTACATTTACGACCCCACATATTTCTATTTGTGTTTTTTGTGGCTCAACAAGCAGATAACAACAAAAGGCCAAACTATGCAGGGGAATCCTCAGTATAACTTTAGGATTCACAGTGGTTTCCCGTAGTCATTAGTCACGGGTCTTCTCTCCACACATTCATCTTGGTGTTTTTCACAAATTCTTTTATCCACAAACGGTAAGTTTTTCACTTGTTAAATCCTCATAGAGATGTCTTTCAATCCCACTTAGAGTGTTAATAGTGTGATTGTTTTAAAACTACCAGCATGTTTCTTATCAAAGATTGGCAGAACACCTCTGTACGCACGATTACCATCAAGACAGCAGCTGAGCCGGCATCTTCATGCTACTTTTAGCCTGTGCGTTTCACACTGGAGCTGTGTGAGCAGGCAGTGGGCCATTCACAGAGGCAGATCTCCAGCCCTTTGTTCTTTTTGCTTTTTATTTTGAGTCAGGGTCTTGCGAAGTCACTAAGTTGCCCAGGTAGGTCTCAAACTTGGGACCCTCCTGCTTCAAACTTGAAGAGTGCTGGGATTACGCATGGGCCCCAGCCTGCTTCTGATCACCTCTAAAAATCCCTACTTCTCGCCACTGTTGTTTGGGGATCAGCACAATTTGTAAGTTTCCCACACATTGGATTTGGGGAGCACACTCAAACAATAGCACCTATTCCCTCAGCATTTACATAATATGCCATACAATTAATTTTCTGATTGATATCTGTGTGCTGTATTATCAGTCTCCATAATTAGAAAGTAAACTCAGTGAGGACAGGGATTTGAGCTGGTGGTTTGCTGCTTTATTTTCAGTGCCTCCCCAGTGTCTAACCTGGAGTAGAAGCTCCAAACATATCTGTTGAATGAATAATACAGAGCCCTTTCATACAGGGTGCCATCTTTGATCCTTATAACAACTCTGTAAGATGAGTTTTACTGTTGAGATGAGTGTGACCCATGAGTCACTCAGTTCAAAAATCAGTGGCTTGGGAGACAAGGAACCCTGCACCCTTTGGCAACTGGCTGATTCGGAGGAACACAGGCTGGGGTGATAGCAACTGAGGTACAAAAACAACTTAATGCTTGTATTGCTTGATTGACTTTGCAGATCTACAGCCAGTAGTCTGAGCATCTATTTAGATGATAACAACATGCAATTTAGCAACAATGGGGGATTTCTTCTGTCTTGTTTTTGGAATCCAATAGTGTTCTCATTGTTTTATTTTGTTCTGTTTTATTGTTTTGTTTTATTCCTTTCAAAAGAAAAAAAAAGAAAATAAAAAAGAATCAGTGCAACTGCTATCTTTTGACACCAATAAGGGGAAGCTGTTTTTAGGCACCTAAATGCAGTCTTGTGTTGGCTAAAGTTTTGTGTCTCCCTATTTTAGGTTGTGGTTCCTAGTCATTCGGTCAAACACTAATCTAGATGCTGCTGTGAAAGTAATTTGAAAATGTGAAGGATATTTGCAATAAGTTGGTTTTATGTAGATTACCTTTGATAATATGGCTGGGCCATATCCAATCAGTTGAAAGATTAAGAGTTAAAGCTGAAATTTCCCAGGAGACAAGAAGTCTGCCTCAAGACCAGTGTCAAACCTTGCCTATGTTCTAGACTGTCAGTCAGTTCCACAGATTTCAGACTTACCAGTCCCACAATCAGTAACTTAAAATAAATCTCTTTATCTGTATGTGTATACACATATCTATCCATCTACCTATTTATCATCTATCTATCTATCTATGAGGTGTAATTTAAAAATACAGTAAATGTTTACATTTTAAAAAATTGTATTGCAATAGGAGACACTGCCTTTAATGTCCTCTCAAAATCACCTCCCCCCACCTGCACACATGCACACACTAGCACACACTTATCCCATTATTCTTGCCACTTTCTGAAGCAGTTCGGGAAGTCCTCTTTTGTAAGTACCTTTACTTGCGTTGTGGTGGCTGCCTTGATGTCCTATTTTCAATGTCTGAGACACTTTCCTTTCATGGTCATTGTGCTGTGGGAGATAAGCCAGAAGTCATGTGATGCCAGATCTGTCTGGTGAATGAGGCAGATGAGGACACACAGTAAGTTTTTACCAGCCTGCCTTTCCCTTAGGTGGCCCTCGGCAGTGGTATTCACCGAATTTTGATCATACCATAAAAAGACACTCATGAAAGAAGACTTCCAGAACTGCTTCAGAAAGTGCCAAGAGTAAGTGTGTTCAAAATGATGGGGAGCATTTTGAAGAGGATTGATGACTGTAATAACTTTTTAAATGTAAATATTCACTGCATGTTTTGATCACTTATCATTTATATACATCTAACCTGTGTGTGTGTGTGTGTGCGCGCACGTGCACGTGCATATTTAACCCCTTGGTTTATGATGGCACTATGTGCTGATACCCCATCACAGTTGAAAATGCTCTGTGAAGCTGGGCGTGGTGGTGCACACCTTTAATCCCAGCACTCAGGAGGCTGAGGTAGGAGGACTGTTGTGGGTTCAAGACAAGACTGGGCTACAAAGTGAGTTCAAGGCCAGCCTGAACTGCATAATGAAGCCCTGTCTCAAAAAATAGGGCCAGGATTTAGCTCAGTGGTATAAGCACCTGCCTGGCAGGAGCGAGGTTGTGAGTTTGATCCCCAGTACTGAAAAAAAAAAAAAAAAAAAAAAAAAGAAAGAAAAAGAAAATACTCTGTGTGCACATGACCTACCAAGCATCCCAGCTTAGTAACACAGCTCACTGCAGAAAGTCATTGGTTGCACTCATGATCATGACTGACTGGAAGCCAGGACTCAATGCTTCTGCCCAGCTGTGCCAGAGAGGACTGGACTACATATCACTAGCCCAAGAAGGCAGCCAAGATTCCAAGTATGGTTTCTACCGGATGCCTGTTGCTTTCACACTAGTATAATCAGGAACTCCTAAGTCAGAACCCACCTCTGTGTGTGTGTGTGTGTGTGTGTGTGTGTGTGCTGTTGATTCTGTTTCTCTGGAAAACATCTCTCATATGTAGTCTTCCTGAGTTCTGCCCTACTTGGCATGAAGTGTCCAGGGTTCCATAGCCAAATAGGTGAGTGTAGAATGTAGACTCTAAGGAGTTAGACACTGGGCAAGCCATGTGAGGCCCAGGAAGAAAGAAGTCAGATAGCACCTCCCATGAGCCTACTGCTGTGTGGGCTGAGAATCAAGAACTCCCTTTTGCCCCCAGGCAACTGACTGGTTTGGAGGACAGGCTGAGTTGATAGCAGCTGAGGTACAAAAAGCAACTGAATGCTTGTATTGTTTGGTAGACTTTGCAGGCCTGGGGCCAGTGGCCTGAGCATCTATAGGGAGGATAGCAGTACGCAATATAGCAAATATGGGGAATTTCCTTCTGTCTTGTTTTTGCAATTCAATATTGTTCTCACTATTTTGTTTTGTTCCTATTAATTGTTTTGCTTTATTCAATGTTCTGTTTTGATTAGTTTTATTCGGTTTGATTTTGCTACTTCTGGTGGAATGGACCACTATTTTGAAGCTAACAAGATATATTATGGTAGCCATTGTTGTTTTCTTATTATCCTACTTCAAAGTTCTATACCAATTTCACTGCTTTGTTTTGATTGACTTTATTCTGTTTTACTCTGTTGGATTTTATGATCTTTAAAATAAAAAAATAAAAATAAACAATGTAGGAGTTAGACGCTGGAATAATTTAACTCCTAGAACTGAGGTTTTCAAAGTTTTTCTCCCTTCACATATCTCTGCTCACAATCGAATCCTACAGTGTTTTGGGTCATAGGCCATCACTGCCAATGCCCAATAAAAAATGGAGAAGTTACACTTTACTGCTATATATTAGACTGGTTTCCTTAACTTACAATTTTTTTCTTGGGCTACATTTAAAGGATCAGAGGTAATGATGAGAGTTCAAATTTTATTTGTCCATTCTTTGATGGATTATTCAAATAGACATTGATATTTTTTAGAACAAGGTTTAATTTTAATTCCAGTCCAGGAAATATTCTGGATAGTCAAGTTGGAGTGCAAGGTGTTACCAGCAAGCAATCCTTTTTGATTTGTGATCTATTACAAAGGCCTGAGAAATCACCTTGAAATTGTTTTCCTGGCATTTGCACAACTGATACAGGTCACTGATAGCATTTATTATTCTGTCACCACTTGCTACCGCCTTCAAATTCAGCAAATGCCTGGTGTAACATTTCACAGACTCAAGGCAACTCATCCTCATCAGGGAATTAAATCTCCAGGGTCTCATGGTCAGAGCTGACAGTCATGGATATTTTCCACCAGCAGTGCAAAGTGTAGAAAATTGTCACTAGCCACCGACAGTTACAGATTACTCTGATAAATTTACCATTTTTGTAAACATGATTACATAGATTAACATGATGGCATAGATTAACTTTGTGTATTATTAATATTTTCTCCCTATAAAATTTATTTAGTTTTAAAAATGCATAATCTTGTTCATTCTCAGACCAAATGAGTTACATTTGGTCTAAATAAGCCAAGACCTTTTTAGTGTGATGAACTGTATTTGGTGAATAGGTAGTTTGTGAGTCTGTCCTGAATTTTTATTCTGAATGAATCATGAAGCAATACTAAACAGAAGCTGTGTGATGGAAATTAATATTTGAAATGCAAGATATTTTAAGTGTTGTAGTGTCATCTTAAATCTTCCTCCTAAGGATATACTGAGACCACTTCCAGAGATCAGCTTGATTCATGGATTCTAAGGCCCATAGGAAATGGCATCAGGAATGCCTTTGCTTAATCTGATGCATTTTTCTGCAGTCTTTCCCCTAAACAGCGACCTCTAAATAATGCTTAATCACATCCCACTTCCTAACACACCATCAATGTTAGTATTTCAAATTGTAAAGTACTTCCTCTGTTCCTAGAAAAGTCCTTCCAAGTAATTTAGAACCTTTGCCCCCTGTATATGAAGAAGAGATTTCAGATACCTCGAGGGGGAAGAAACAGTAACCCTCAAATGATACCACAGAAGGAATTGCCTACCCCATCCTCACAGTGTGCCAAAGTGCCAGGTTCAAGTCCCAGCTCCCACTGTGGGAGCGCCGGCAAAACCTTTCTCCTGCTCAGTTTTCAGTTCTGATTCCAAAGCCCGTGCTCTGCCTTATCCGCTCAGTCCCATCTCAGCACCAGGTTACTGCAGAGATTTCTGAATTTTGTCATATCCCATTCGAGTTGTCATCTCTTCTTGCAGTGCAGTACCCCTGTCGGTTTACTCTGCACTGAGCACAATGACAAACTCTGAGTTTAACACGCCGGGGGTGCCAGCTGCCCCCAAACACCAGTCTAGATGTTGCTGTAAAGTTGTTTTTTTGTTTTGTTTTGTTTTGTTTTTAAAGATGTGAGTAACAGTAAAATCAGGATATTTTGGGTAAAGCAAATTACCCTTCATAATGTGTGGACCTTGTCCAGCTGGGCCAAGGGCTTCAGAGTAGAGGTGGGGGTTTCCTGGAGAAGGAAGAATTTTCCTCAGATGAAACACAGAAACTCACCTGTGTTTCCCATCTCCAGCCTCTGGAATTCAGACTCAAGACCGAAACAACAAGTCTTGCTGGAATTACCTAACTGCCACTGCCCTCTGGATTACGGACCTGCCAGCTCCAACAAATGTGTGAACTCGTTCTTTAAAATGAGTGTCTGTCTCAGTGGTTGTCTGCGTGTGTGTCTAGCCATAGAACGTAAACATTTCTTATTGGTCTGTTTCTCTGGAGAACTGTAATCAATCCATCAAGCAATGAGGGTTTTGTTTTTCCTTTTTCCCATCATTTTCTCATCATCCTTAACTTTTCTGAGAATGCTTTAGTTTACTGACAACCCAGCTAATAAATTCAAGGTGTGATTCAAGGTATGAGGCAGAGTATAGCAGTATTATCTTTGTGTGTGTGCACGTGTAGTGCTGGGGGTCAAATCTAGGGCTTCATACATGCCAGACCTGTGCTCTACAATAAACTATCCCACCAGGGATTTAGCTCAGTAGGGTAAGTACATGCCTGGCAAATGCGAGGTTGTGAGTTTGATCCCCAGTACCCAAAAAAATAAAAAATTTTTTAAAAATTAAAAAAAATTAAAAATTAAACTATCCCATCTTAGTTAGGTTTCTCTCATTGCTGAGACCAAATATCCAACACCCACAAGTTAAAGGAGGGAAGATTTATTTATCTCACAGTTTGTGGAGGTTTCAGTCCATAATCAGCCAGCTCCAAGGCAGTGTGGCATGGCAGAGGGGCAACTGTTCATGGTGGCAGAAGACAGCAAAAGCAACAACAGAGGAGGGGAGAGCCAACCTCTTTCTCTCCCTTATATTGTATGCAGGCTACCTGCCCTGGCGGGGGGATTGCATCATTCACACCCTTAATCCCAGGATTGGCCCATGAATCAATCACAAGCTGTAGATTCAGTGGCCTCCCAAAAGCCTGCTCCCCATGACTGTATGAGTGAGGGGGAGACACCTAGACACAAACCATACCATGTACCACCACCTTATTGCACCTTATCCTGGCCCCAGCATAACTTTCTTCTTGAGGACAAGGTCATGGACACAGAGAGAGCAAAATTAAAGCCCAACCTATAACCTTGTGAGTTGAACAAGTTACTTAAGCTTTATGCTTCTCTGTACTCCGTTACCAAGTGCATAATGCTAAACTAATGGATGTGTTCTGTTGAATACATCCTGATTTTCTTTTTCAAATCATCTTTTCTCAAGTCCCTCTAAAGTGATCTTAGATTTTCTCTTAAATAACTAAACCAAAACATAGAATTATATCTGTATTCTCAAAGCTTCTGTTAGAGATTCAAGGAGACAGAGGTACTCTTTCAACAAGGACAGAAACTCCAAGTGGATACAGATGGGCTTGACTTGGAAGCCCAGGAGCTACTCGAGTCTGAACTGAGAAGCCCATTTGCTCAGGCCCCTCAATTCTGGGTGCATTTGAGTGAAGGGGTTTTATTGCAATAGCAGTAGCATTAGCAATAGCAATAGCAATAGCAATAGCAAGAAAGGGTCTTACAAGCATAGTGCTCAGGGCAGTTGAAGGAAGGAATTCAGGTGGTTTACGGAAACTGAGATCAGTACTGCAGCCTAATAGACCACCTCCTGGCAAAGGTTTTTTCAAGTGGGGTTTTTAAAACCTTGCTCTTAAGAGGCACTTGAAAAAAAGAGAATGTCTGTTTTCCTCCAGAGCAGATGGGTGGCGTTTTTACTCAGCAGTGCCTTCCTGGAACAGCTGTTGGGTGAGCCACAGGTGGCTGAAGTTGGAAAGGTGCTTCTCCTCTCCCTTCTCCCCATGCTCACAGCTCTCCATGCCTCACATGTGCTGGTGAAGGTTCCCCAGGCAGGCTGCGAAGCGCAGCACTATGTGGGTAGCTCAGCTGTCTGAGAGAGGCTCAGAAAGCCCAGCCCAAATGGGCCAATGAATGGGAAATCCATTACTGAGGCAGCATCCCAAGGGCATTCGTCCGCTTTAAGCCAAGAGGAATGGAGAGATGATAAATAGGGTGAAATGTTAGTGGTAGGAATTTAGGTTGTTTATTCAGAGTGGTTTGTAGATTGAAACGGCAAAGGGTGACTTTTAGCTTTTTAAAGTCTTACGTTAAATTTATTTTATGTGTACTTCAAAGGGTGATAAAATATATTTCCCTTAAATAACACACATAGTTAATCATTTTCCCATAAATTTACAACAAGGAGATTGTTTTTACAGAAGCGTACTTTCAACATGTTAGTTTATCAAACGTCATTTATCATACTTTGGCTAAGAATGACATTAAATTGTTATATTCCCCTAAGTGGAGTACCAGATGAAAATATAGGATACCAAGTCACCTTTGAATTTCAGATAAATGATGAATAATTTATGTTCTGGCCATTCAACATTTGGGATATACTTAAGCTCAAAATCTGTTCAAATTTGCCTGAGCAGTCAGTGTTTTTATTGATATCTCTGACAGCCCTGTTACCAAGGCGAGTTTCCCAGCAAGAAATTTGAAGCTCTCCGCACAGTTCATAATCGAACACATAGATTTCATTCACACTCGGAAGCCAACTTTATGTCATCCACAGCGCATGCGTACGGTCCCGTGGGCGTGGCCTCTTAGTCTGCCTCACAGAGCCCCGTCACTTCCGGGAGGCGCCTTTTGTCGTGGTCACCGACGGGTTCCATGTGGACAGATCCAGTGGGTGGATTAATACTTGTTAAATGAGTGATTAGATGAAATATCTGATGACTCAGTTTATAGGTGGAGTGATACCGTCATCCCTTGGTGTCTTTGGAAGATTTATTTCAGGACCATCCACTCACAGATGCTCAAGTCTCTTTTATAAAATGACCTAGTGTTGAACACAACATATCCATATCCTACCGTAACCTTAAATCATCTCTGGATGGCCCTTGATACCCAATACAGTATAAATGCTATATAAATAATTGTTCTATTGTATTGGTTAGGGAGTAACAGCAAACAAAACAAAATAAAAAACAAACAAACAGAAAAAAACCCGTCTAATTGCCGTTCAGTCATTTGGCTAAGATCAAGTCTAGGAAAAACATCTGTATCTGTTCAGGACAGTCAGATAGGATACAGAACCCATGAACCCAGAGGCCCAGCTATATACTTTAAAGTCATTGCTTTTAAAGCCCAATTTAAAATTTGTACTTTAAACAACACCAGATAGATGACTTGGTTCCTGCCAGCTGGGACTGTTTACTCTCCTAAAGTTTCCAGGCCTGGTCTGGAAGCTTCCCCAGCCTTGGTTGTGCACTGGAATCATCTGGAAAAGCTTTCAGCTGTTCTGACGGCTGCATCTCACCTGCAGAGACTCTGACTTACATGGTCTGAGGGGCATTCTGGACTCTGGCATGCTTAAAGATCCCCTGTGATCCTAAGTGTTGCTAAGGCTTCGGTGCTGTACAGGAAGGGAGAACCAGGGTGGAAGGATGTGGGAGCCCATGTTTTAAACCCTTTCTCGGCTGTGAATTCTACCTGCAATGACGGAAGCTATTCACTAGAGGTCCGGCCCAATGCTTTGAGGTTATTCTGCAAAGCATACCAAGCTTTTTCGAGACTGTGACTGTTCAGGAGGAAGGAAGAGTCCTGGGGGCACGGGGTGGGGCGTGTCTCCCTGGGGAATCCACCTGGCCACCCCTCCTTCCCTCCTCCTCCTTTGCTCCCAGCAGCTGATGTGCTCGTTGGTCCAGCTTCGGGCTTGGCTCTTCCCTGCTGACGAGCCGATCAGAACAAAATAGGTCACCAGCCTTAGCACCCTCACGCTTGGCATATTTGAAAGCTAATTAGTAAGTAGATAGTTATTATTAATAATCAGTAATCATAGTTAAAAACTAGTATTGTCAATAATGCGGCAGACCCTGTGAGTTCTCCATTTTCACTCATTTGCCATGAAGCTCTTTACTCCACGGATCAGTGCTTTGGAGCCATAGAGCCGTAACCTCTCGGTGCCTTCCTCGGTTGGTCCAGTTTGCAAGGACGGCTCTGTGCTGCGTAACATCTGTGCCCTGCATCCTGGCTTCTCAGGGGACAGTGTAGCTGGGATGCGTCCTCTTTCCTCCCCTCTGTCCTGCAGGTCCCCCATGGCCTGGCTCCTGAGTACGGCCCAGGAGATCGCTCGTGGCTAGAAGTAAGTTTTCAGATGCCAACTCACACCCGAGCTTTCTTCCTACCAACTTCTTGATTACAGTTGCTTGTCACTATCATTCACTTTTTCCAGCTGAGCCGGTTCCCTCCGGCCCTTGGTCCCTCCCTCTAGGCCAGTGTGTCTTACCCTTCAGTAGTTCTCAAACCACCTGCATGATTCCTGGCATTTCCTTGCAATACCTGTACTGATATTCGCTTAAAATGTTTGCTTAAAGTGCCTTGATTTCAAAGAAAAACAATACTCTTTCCCTGTAGACAGAAATAGATTTGATGTGTTACTTTTATTCCCTTATTGTGCATTAAAATAAATGCACAATTATTAAATAAAGTAGTTGTGTGTGGTCTAGACTCACACAATACCCCAGGGGTCCCAGGCTTCCAACCTGTGTCTGCTGATCTATCTTCATCTCAAACGTTTCCTACACATCCTGCTTACATACACTTTGGGTCATAGAACTCGATACTTCATGCCATGTCCAACACTTCTGTGGAATTTCATTGATAAATGAGTCATTAAAGTTGACATAATGTGTGGGGTAAGAACATGACTGAAGAACCTGGATCCAAATTCCAGGTCTTCTACCTCCTGTGTTAGTCATTTCACCTCTCTCAGGTAGCTCAGGGTACGCGGTGAACTTAAAGAAACTAATATAATTTCAGGGTTTAGACCAGAGTCTGCATATGGGAAGTGTGTATAATGTTAAATATTATTATAAATTGTGAACTTGGACAATGAAGCCTGAAGAAAAATGGAGTCTGTGAGTCTGGGCATCATTTCTTTTGAGAAAAGTCAGCTAGGCAATCAGTCCCGGCTCTTGTTTAATCCTCTGCTAAGTCCCGCATGCATTTGTTACTTTATGATATTATGGTTTTGTGACTGCAGTGGCCTATACAGAATATGCAGTGATTTTGAATGGCACCTAATTTACTGCAATTCAGTTATTCAAATTGGACACCGCATGTGAATTTGAGAATAATACTCCTTCCCTTCTGTTCTCAACAATTTATTTCTTGTGTAGTTTATTATCACTAATTCAACTGAATATTTTCACTAAGTATTGGGAGCACTGCAAAAATATATTTGCATACACATTTTTTTGAAAGTGTTGGCTGGGGATATAGCTCAGGGCCAGGGATACAACTCAACAGCACAGCACCTGCCTGGTACCAAAAAAAGAAAAAGAAAAGTGCTGGGGATTGAATGCAGAACATGCTATGCTAGGCAAGTGCTTTACCTGAGCCACAACCCTAAGACCCATTCTGAGGACTAACAAGGCTTTTTATTATGACAGTGGACAATAACAGATCTTTCAAAATAAACTATAAAGCTGTCAAGCTAGTTAATGTCTTAATATTTACTAATAAGCTTTCTGGATCATAATATGAACAATATCTCTTCCTATTCTTCTTGTAAAATAATTCAAGCATCAGTTACAATACTTTAAATATTTTTATTACATTAAATTGAACATTATCAGTTATACTTACGAAGAATAACAAAGGAAGAATAAATTTATATAGTATTTGAACACAGTGCCTCAATTTTAATTTTTAAAGCCTAATCACAAAAAGTATTAGTACAGTAGCAACCCATTCAATACATCATCATTACTAGGGGATCTCTGTTATGAAGGCCATCATGTTTGTGGTGTCTCGTGCCTGTAATCCCAGCACTTTGGGAAGCTGAAGCAGGAGGACTGCAAGTTTTAGTCCCACCTAGGTAATTTAGAGAGAGCCTGTCTCAAAATAAAAAGGGTTAGGAGCTGGGGACTTAGCTCAGTGGCACAAGCACCTGCTTGGCAAGTCTGATCCCAGGTACCAAAAAAAATGGAAATTAAAAAATTGAAATAAAATAAAATAAAGTAAAATAAAAAGCATTGAGGATGTGCCTCATTGTAAAGGCCATGAGTTCAATCCCCAGTGCTTGGAAAAAAAAAAGAATTCAGCAAATTAATAAAACTACAATTCTTTAGAAAATAATTGTACTTTACTATTGCCAAAAATTTTTTTTATGATTTTTTTTTTACTTTGGAGATAAAATGATCAAACTTACTTTTTGAGGTCACATGAATAGGTTCTAAATGTGAAACAAAAATATGAAATGATCCAGGGCATAAAATTGAAGCAATTTCTTCCCAGAGCTCTTTAGCTAGCCACTAAGGGCTGTACGAGGTCCAACAGGAAAGGCATAGAACAAGAACCGGGACCCTTCACTTCTCCTCCAGCACATATGCCAAGTGAAGTTAGGCCAATGTTTCTAACCTTCCTGGTCTCCAGTTGGTTTATTTGTTGATTTGGGAGCTCACACCTACTTCTATCTACTGTAGCCGGTTTCAAAATGTGGAGCCAGGTTTCTCAAAGCTATCAAACATTTCCAGCTGATAATCTCCTCCATTGAAAAATATTTTTACTACTCTCTGTATTTCCCTGCACGCAAACTGAATCTCCCAACCCAGCTGCTTTGCATTTTGCCTCCCGTGTGCGCTCCCATAGCATGGAGCCACCGGAAATGTCATTCAAAAGTCCTCACTGTCATAACCAAAGAGCAGACCCGCTGTCTTGGAGAAACTGATCACAGACCCAAGCCAGACAGACACACATCCCAGGGGTTTGCTCCATCTGTCCTGCAGAGCGCTGCCTCCTGAGGAAAAGCCACAGAAGGTCTGTTGGCCCAGTAATCTCCTGGAATTTTCAAACTTGTCCTCCCCATGGGAGAGGATGCCCTGGTGACTGCAGACGGGGGGTCCACAGTTTCCGGACAGATGGACATGGGAGCATTTTCGGAAGCATAGCTGCAGCTGGAAAGGCTGCTGAGCTCCTGCACCTTGGCACTGTGGTTCAGCACGGGGTGTTGGTAGGCCTGGTAGGACACTTTGGTGGTGGTGGTGATCACTGTCTGCAGGGCTGGGCCACCTGTTGAGGGCGTCACAAGATACCTGCAGGGAACCTCAGGGTTGTAATAAGGGCACCTGGCCATGGCCTGGAACTGTCCATGGTCAATCCTCTCCTCAAGGCCTGGTTTTCCAAGGCCTGGTTTCCAGCCACATTGTTTACTGGTGAAATCAAAGCTGCTCTCATAGCTGCTGTAGGAATTGATGTTATATTGCAGCGTGTTCAGATGAACCCAGTCTGTGTCATTCAGAATGCTGGTGGAATCATTATAGAGGGCAGGAAATGGGCTTGAATTTGTGTATCCAGGACCTGTCAAGTCATAGCTGCAGGGTGGCCTGGGCAAATAAATTCTTGGGTTTGGATATTTCTGGAAGGGGGGTGTGATGTCTCCTTGGAAGGTGGCCAGATCACAGGGAGCTGTGTAGATGTCCACATCTGAGAAGGAAGTGCAAATCTGCCCTGGACTGGAGAAGCTGGTGTCAGGAATTATATCAAACAGTTCTGGATTCCCCAGCAGAGATGTGTCATTGAACTGTCCACTGCTGTCTGGATTTTCTCCTACCTAAAAAGTGGTACAAATACAGATATAGGATATGCAAATGCTGCAAGCATCATCAAACACCCCAACAGCCAGCCATGTAAACGACAAACTTCCAGTGGGGGCTCTGTGTTGCAAACAGTGCTCTCTTAAGGCACATGATTCTGACCTGTGCTCCAGAAGTTGCTAAGGTTGAGCTCCCTCAGGCTTGAATATCCC
Organism: Dasyprocta punctata; assembly: GCA_004363535.1. Classification (NCBI taxonomy): domain Eukaryota; kingdom Metazoa; phylum Chordata; class Mammalia; order Rodentia; family Dasyproctidae; genus Dasyprocta; species Dasyprocta punctata. Next base: position 15,618 of record RJWM01033973.1, read on the forward strand.
ATGCAGGATGAGGAAGGCCCATGGTAGCCAGGCAGGATAGATGTGGGGGGGCCGATGGTTCTGTTCTCGCCCGTAAGAGGGGAGATTTAGAAGCTACACAGAGCCTCTTTCAAATCCTGACTCTGTCCTTCACTAAAGGAACAAGTAACTTACTCTTTCTGGGCCTCAGATACCTTGTTTTAAATATGGGGCTTCAGTGTAGCGATGGCATCATAGAGTTTCTGTGACCAAGGGGTTGCTGCAACCATTAGATGTCCCAATGTCTTAAGAGTAGTGTCTGGCACATGCGATGTTTATCACACCCACAGTAATACAGCCTGCCAGCCATGCTTTGGTGGAAAAGCACCACTATGTCAAGAGGCCCAAAGAAATTTTATCTGTTCTTGTGTAGAAACGTTGCTATAGTTTGGATCTGGAATGTCCCCCGTAAGCCCAGGTGTTGGAGGCTTGATCCCCCAATGGCACTACTTGGAAGTGGTAGAGAAAGAGGTGGGTCCTAGTGGGAGTTTCAGGTCACAGAGGGGTGTGGTCTTGGAGCAGATATTGGAACCCAGGCCCTTTCCTCTCTCTTTTTCTCTTTTGCTTCTGACCATGAGATGAGCAGCTTCCTCAACCATGCACTCCTCTCTGATGTGCTGCCTTACCACAGGCCCAGAAGCAACAGGCCACCCAACCATGGACTGAAACCTCTAAAACTGTGAGCTGAAACAAACTTTTTTTTGAGTTGGTTATCTCAGATATTTTCTCACAGTAATGGAAAGCTGACTAACACAAATGAAAAGGACCCTTTCAGGGATACTCCATTTGCTCACTATTGGAATGCATGGATAGCAGGGTGATAAACCTTCTAGAGACTGAGTGCCCAAAATGAAACCCAAAATCCATTTATTTATTACAAAGTGCCAACAATGCAATTGAACCTGAATGTTGAGGTTTTAGTTTAGAAAAAAAAACAACTGTTTCCAATGCGCAGCTGCTGGGGTGACTTGGCTCATGTGCTAACAGAGGGCTGTGTGTGCCCACTGTGGCACGGGCATCATAGGTCTGTCACCACTGACATGTGGTAATGCCCCCTTATCCACAGTTGCTGTGCTTTTTGAGATTTCAATTATCCATGGTCATCCAAGTCCAAAACTATGAAATGGAAAATTCCAGAAATAAGCAATTTATATTTTTAAATAGCTAATTATAGAACATTTCTATGACTCTTTTTATTATTAGTTATTGTTGTTAATCTCTTGCCATGCCTAATGTATAAATTAAACTTTGTCAGAGGCATGGATGTATAGGAAAAATATGGTATGTACAGGGTTTGATATCACTTACAGTTTCAGGCATTCACGGGGTGGGGTTCAAATGTAACCTGCCAGGATAAGGTTGCTCTACTGTATTTCTTTCTTTATTATCTGGATAATCACATCTGTATCAACATAGCAGCACACATCCTAACTATATCATTGTCTGTAAAACTTGTTTGCTTTACTTAAGAGATTAGACTATCCAAATGTTAACTTATTGACATTTTCTAGAAGTATGTAATATTCACATGAGATGAAACATTTATAAGATTTTTTTTCAGAGAGGGTCTTGTTGTACAGTTCAGGTAGCTGCTGAACTCACTATGTAGCCCAGACTGGCCTTGAACTTGTGGCAATCCTCCTGCCTCAACCACCTGAGTGCTGGGATTACAGGCATGTAATATAAATATTGTATTTCAACCATTTAATATTTCTATTAATTACAAGTGTGCCTTGCAGTGAAATGAAAACAGATGACACTGTGCCATGTCAGCCCCCCTTACCTCGGGTTCTCGAGTTCTCGCTTTCTGGGACTGGTAGGAAGAGGCCATCTGTCTCTTGAGGGCACTTCTTCTGGCTTCTGTCTCTGACTTACTCTCTGGTCTGGGGTGATCATGAACCCCCTTGGCCTGTGTTCATGAGGAATCGATTGTCTCTTTGTCCTTCTAAAGGAAACTGGCTATGTTGAAAGCCAGTCAAAACTCCATCATGCGTTTCCCAAGACCCAAGAGGTTTTATTTTGTTTTTTGCAAAATGATAGAGAAAAAAAAATCTCTAAACAAGACACCATCAATAACAGACATTTTAAAAGATGATCTGCCATAAACTATTAAATAAATCATGACTTGGCTCACTACTTTGTGGGCATCTAGAGCATCCTCGGGTTTCTCCACCACATTTTGGCTGTGGCCGCTGTATTTAGTTTATTTATTTATTTTTATTTATTTATTTATTTAATTTTATTTTTGTCTTTTTGAGACAGGGTCTTGCTATGCAATTCAGGCCAGTCTTGAGCTCACTTTGTAGCCCAATCTGGTCTCAAACTTGCAACTATTCTCCTGCCTCAGCCTCCTGAGTGCTGGAATTACAGGTGTGCGCCACCATAGCCAGAAAGATAATATCTATAAATATTGTATTTCAACCATTTCATATTTCTGTTAATTACAAATGTATCTTGTAGTAAAATGAAAATATGCCCGGCTACATTTAGTTCAGGGGTCCCAAAGCAGATGTCAGGTGGGTTGGCCCAGGGTAAGATGAAAATACCCACCCCAAGTGGTGCCTTCACCCTTCCTACCTGAAAAAATATCGCGCTGCCATCAAGGCGCCAGAAATTGGTGACCGGGTATCCACTGTGCCCTCGGCAAGGAATCAGCTCCAGAGCAGACTGGCAGTTGGGGCAAACCTTCTCTGCAAAGCCCAGAGGCAGAGATCTCAGTGACCACGCAGGCGGGAGGGGGAGGTCGCTCAAGCCACCACCCGGCTCCCAGGGCCGCACGCACTCTGCTGCTTGAGCCGCGCCTTGTCGCAGATGGCTGGGCGCAGCTGCAGGCGCGAGCCGTCTGGCAGGGCGCAGGCCCGGGTGCACACCACCACGCCCAGGCACGACTTCTTGAGGATGTGGCCGTTGTGGTTGTTGGTGTTGCGCATGGCCCAGCCGCTCAGGTGGCGCTGTGCCTTCTTCTCGGCGCTGCTGTAGATGAAGCGCACGTAGCCATCGGGCCACTCCCGGAAGGGGTCAAAGTGGGTCGGTGCCTGGAAAGGGGAGGAAGGTGAGGATCAACACCACGCGCTCTGCCTTCCTGATCATAATGCTGATGTAGTGCTTACCTCTTCCACGCTGTCCGCGGATTAATTCACCTGGCCTTCACACCACGTGTGAGCAACAGATCACAGCGATGCTGCTCATTTTACAGAAGACGAAGTGAAGGTCGGAGAAGTTAATTGACTGCCTGAAGTCACACAGCTAGCAAGACAAGGCTCTGGGATGTCAGCCCTGGCAGTCTAACTCCAGAACGGTGCTCCTTATCACTTTGTTATTTCTCTATGTGTTGTGTTTAAATATCGCGCAAATTCCCCAAGTTAAATCAAGGTATCAGGGTGAAAAGCTAAAATACTGAGCGTTGCTTTAGTACTCATATTCGAAGGTTTTTGTTTTGTGCATTATGTATACTGCTACAATGTCTTTTTTTGTATGTAAGTTCAAAATAAAATTACCCTGTATTGAGCACCTACTGTTTACCAGGTATTATTCAAGGCAGTGGCTGGTAAATCAGCGACCACTGGCCAAATCCAGCCTGCTTCTTGCTAAGAATGCTTTTCACATTTTTAAATAGTTGGAGGAAAAGTCAGAAGGATTATCTTTTCTGATGCATGAAACTTACACAGCATTCAAGTGATAGAATCTATTAAATTGGTTGGGACTGGCCACCTAAGGTCTTCTATGTGTTATGTTTGGATGCTTTTGCACTGCAATGCAGAATTGAGCATTTGGGACAGAGACAGTGTGGCTCACAAAGCCATGTTATGTAATATCTGTAATCTTCACAAGGAAGCAGAGGTCAGATAGACAACCCTCTACAATGGCATAGCTGGTAAGTAAAGGGAAGTTCTAGCAGCCAGATCTATTGGCTTGACAGATATGATAAGGGGTCAAAAAAGTATCATTACAACAGTAAGACACAAAACTCTTCCCCCTCCTGCCCCCAGGAAAATTAGACCAAACATTTGCAAAACCAAAGTATTCTCGGTTGAACAATTCAGACTTGTATACATTGTTAGTGTTTTCTATCCTAACAGTAATAACATTTCAGGAATGATTTTATTTCCCAAGTCACAAGGATATCATTGAAATCATCATTGTTACTAACAGGAATAAGCTTTCTCTGAAATATTACAACTATCATCAACCAATGCATTGATTTAAGGTAAATTATGAATGAAATATATGATGATGTAACTGTAAGTTTATTATTTTCCAAGCAAACATTTTTGTTTTACACTTGATCTTAGCCAAAAGGCCAAGAAGCGATGAAACAGCTTTGTTTTAAATGTGAACATTTCAATTTAAGAATCTTAATAACAAGTGAACAATTTTCTAGAAAAGGGAATCATTTAGTGCACCTCCCTAAGAATGTAGACTAGGTCCCCATATCTTATACCACCAGCTCCTGAGATAGGGCTACCAGAGATGAAACCAG